>JABFPN010006645.1:0-11290 GCA_022817305.1 Leptoteleia sp. ZL-2020 | reverse complement strand
ATTTGCGTGTGGTCATAACCTCAATTGTCTTCGTTGCTGCATACACTTTATGCTAGTTCGTCGGATTCACATTGAGAATCCAAACTGTTATTTTCACGTAGTGATCATTCCCTCTTTTATAAAAAAAAGAAGTTTACATCGACACTCTTTAAATGTAGGTATTTCATACATTCAGTTATGTTATTTTTAGATCAAATGTTTTTATTTTATGATTTTAAAACTCAAATTTTCACCGTGGATTAAAGGCAATTAACATTGTACATGGATGAGTTCATGAAATTTGCATTTAACGATATTTGACGTATTTTAACGATCTGTTTTATTTTTAAGTTTATTTTTACTATTTATTTATTTTTTTATTTATTTATTTACTAGCTACTATAGTTATTTCAACCATGTAATCAAGTATAATCTACTATAAACTATAGTTACAGATACAATAAAGACTCTAGTAAATATTACTAATGGCTATAGTATTCACGAAAAGTAACTATAGTACACTAGTCGTGAACACTAGAATTTTCTCTCAGTGTACGATTTTTACTTTGTTGCAAAAATTATAATCAAATAGTTTCAGACTGCCAAAAATGTAACAAACATTTAAATGAATTATTGCTAAATCATTCCTTTTTTATTATTCGATACGATTCAGTTCCTTTTTATTATTATAAATAATTTAAGTAGAAAAATAAAATTTCCTTAAAACATCCCGTTGATGTTCAAATCTAACGTTATTCGAAAGTGCATCGAAGGTTCGCACCGGCAATTGTTTCGCGGCAAATTAACATTGTCGAATAAATATTTTTTGCGCGGAATATAAATGTCGGATTATGTGTCTTGCCGAGCGTGGAATTTACGCCGCTTTGCATATTTGATTTCAGGCGAACCGTATCATTTGTTTTGTCGCGTTAATTACAAGAAATTGTAAGCGCGGAAACTTACTCTCGAGATACATTTTTTTTCCCTTCTTTTTCTTTTACCTTGCCCGCAGGAATGCAAATGAGGGTGTTTAAGTTTTTATAGGCGCTCATTTGTATCCCCGGGAATCGATAATGACTTCACGTTTCTAATTGTAATGATCATTTTTCACCGAACCGTAACGTCTATATTGGTTTCATTAACAAGCCGAACGAGATATTCGGTGGAATCCTGTTACACGTTGGCACAAAGCTATCGATCATAATTATTAAATTACACGCGACAATTAACCGCGTCGGTTCATCGGGGTTAATTAGCAAAAGTTCAGGCCTTATCTTGAGTTTTCATTAACATTATTGTTACTATTATCATTATTTTTGTTGTTGATTTAACGTTAATTTTATGTGGAGAGAAAATGTCCAATAAAAATTACCAACGTTGTTAGTAAATTGGTCATGTACTTGACATATATGTGATATGTATGATTTGTACCATATATATGTACTAATATTCGTATTCAATACGACATATATGTAACACATATTCAATTTAATGACACATTGGGGAAAAAAAATATTTTTGCTATAAACAATAAGGAAATTTAATAATGGCGCAGTAATTTTTAATATAAAAATACTAAAAATTAATCCTATGATTATCACTTTTACTATTTAAAAACTATTTAATAGCTGATAACTGTTGTCAAAATGCTTTTTACCAATTTAAACTGCGAATTTTTGCAATATTTCCAAGCATATGACCAATTCTCAAACATTGTTGGTAATTTTTTTTTAATCTTTATCTGCGTCATTATACTGAGAAAAATTAAAATTGTCACAGTAACTATGGAAGTTATGTAGATAGCAAATAGTAAACTCAACAAAATAAACATTTTAATATTTGTCTAGTTACAGTTACTATGTTTTTTGGTTGAATTAGCTATGTTTTTTTCTCAGTGTATTTTATATTTCTGCCCAGAGATTTGACAATATTCATATAGAGATTTGAAATTGAAATGAAATTGCATCGGTATCGAAATATTAATGCAGTTTTTTTTTTTTTTTTTTTTTTTTTTTTGTTAGCTTTGCTGTTTAATTAATTTCCCGATATAGCCATAAATAATGAGGCAAAATTTATGATAATGAGATAATTCAATCGATTCAACTTTTTATCATACCATTCAAATTGGTCCACGTACTAGTTAGACAATCTTTCCGAAGAATCAAGCGACTGACTATTTTGAGTCATCGCGGTGATACTTATCCTCACTGATGATATCATCAAGTTCCCTATAGGCACTGTCAATTGTGCCCAATATTCGTATGCATGAATTTTGATAACTATCTATTAAGACCTCTCGACACGTCGAATTACTTAAATAAAGAAGAAAAGGCAATTAAACTTGGTTTTTTATGGCGACCTAAACGGTCTTCCGTTTGCCTTCGCGAATTTACATATCACGAGTCCAATCGCGGATAATAAAATTGTATTGTTATTATCTGTCATCTTTGCATCGGTTAATTTCAACGTTTCCAATTAAATCGTCACTTTATATGTGCCCATAGTTGGAAATGTTATTTAATTGCATTTGTCATTGTAACGAGATTTGATTGTTCGCCATTGCACTTTAGTATAATATATAATTTAATGCGATTTTGCGCGCGTCTAACCTTTATCAATTACACGTAAATAATAAAGATTGAATATCAATTTATGAGCATCTTTGCAATTTAAATTGTTATATATGCGCATAAATCATCGAAATGTCAAAGTAGCGGCGTCCATCATAAATTTGTCGACCCAGATACTTTAAGCGAGAACGCGTTATACTATTTTTCTTTAACTAGGTAGAGCATTTCATATTTCATTTCTTCAGTTAAGTCTTGTCCTCGATCGCAAAGATTCATGGATAACGATCATATTGGAGCAATTTCAGTTAATACCTAATTACGGCCACGTTACATTCCATGCATAAGTTGCAATGAAAGTATATTTTCATTTTCAAACAACGAGGGAAATGCCTCAATCGAGGTTAATTTTAACCAAGCATTGCAAAGGAAAAAAAAAAGAAAAAAGAAAGAGAATAAAAAGTAAAGTGAATTATATAATTAATTAAATGATATTAATATAAATGTAATAATAATAATAAGATGGCAAAAGTAATAATGAAATGAATGGATAATAAAAAATGTATACAGAGATGAGGTATTCCGGGGTTTACCTAATAACTTCATTAACTTGGAAAAATCTATCTTACTATATTTACCTATCTTATTTCATTATTCATTATATTATTTATTTACATATCCGCGTATAGTCTAGTAATAGTATGGAAACTATCTGGCGAGATAATCTGCCCAAGTAGAAATTTATATATGCAAAATATATGTTTGCGTGTATGTTGATTTTTATTTGGGATCATTAATTAATTATTTTGGGAAACAGATGAAGTATAGTGCAGCCAGCCAGTTTCCTGCCAGATTGCACCAATTTTTGTCTGCAAAATAATGTTAGAAAAGAATAACTTACAACAATAAATATTCTAGTAATTTAGTAGTCGCTTGGATGGGGTGTTAGATTTCCATATATGAGATTTTAGTTCAATTCTTGACTTAAATATGACAGATTATAGTAGATGAAACCTGACAGAAAGCTGGCTAGTCTTATAACTGGATTAAATCTGGGAAACGGTTATGATCCAGACTTCTTCCGGACTATTTATCGGACTATTTCTCTAGAGTTTTTGTACTCTCCATAGACTCTTTTTTTTTCAATAGGCATAGTAAATATGGTTCTTTCCTTAACTGAATATTCAATTTTTGTATATTATCCCACACTAAAAAAGAAATTAAATCTCCCATATTTATACAGTTGAATTGACTCGATAATCAAATTGAATAATTGAAATTAGTGAAATGATCTTTTTTATAAAATTATAGACTAAAATATTTTTCCTTACCAAGTATACACAGAGTTAATTCACCTCAAAAAGATATTTTATTTGTATTAGTAAAATGACCTAAGTCAAATTATAAATAAGCTTGATTGTATTTGACTCAGAAAACGATTTGATTCAACTCGATTTTAACTTGATTCAACATAGCTCTTTTTACAGTGCAAGGTAACTGATGGAAATTGAATAGTTAGAAGAAGCGTGCAAAAAAAAAAAAATTCTCCCGCGGATCTGAAACGATGAATGCGTGCGAAAATTTTTTGCTCCCGGGACGTGTCTTGATTTGGCTGGACATCTCTTATTTATTAGCCGATGAATGTCTGTTTGCCACAAGCGAAAAGAGGTACGACAATTAGCCGTTATTCTTTCGCCAGTGGTACAATAGGCAGGAAACGACGATGAGAATACTTCTTTGGAGTCCGGCAATGGCGCGACAGAGGGGGGAGGGAGGGGGTGAAGGGGCGAATGCTGGCCGGTCAGAGGCGGAGTGGAACTTATCCTATCCTGGCTGGTGGTCGGCTACGCGTAGGAGCACCGCAGTGTACCTATAATCGTATCATTCTTGAACGCGTGTTTACATTTATACAACTCGGTTATTTAAATTAATTCATGTACCCCGTATATCCTTAACATCAATCAAACGTTCATATCGCGAGGAATAATTTATTAATAATGCTGTTCTTTTTGCAACTAATACAAAGGTCCTTAAACTGCAGAAGAATAATTTGGGGGGGGGGGAAGAAAATAAAATTATGGTACTTTTTATAAATAAAAATTTAGTATTTTATTCTTCTTTATTTTTATTGCAAAAACAAAAAAAATGAACACAGACATATTATGGGTGAAATATTTTTGCATTTTTAAAATTAAAATTCAACAAGTCCTTTATTTGTGCTTCAAATATATAAAAGAGTAGGGGGATTGTTTTTTTTTTTGGAATTAAAAAAAAATAAACTGCGACATAGAGACAGCCTAAATGGATGAAACTGAATTATTCTCACAATTTTCTTTTTTTTTTCGTTTTTGCCGCGTCAATTGTGCAAGACGATTATGTCTCAAAGTGTCAAACGCTACGTTTTAAGCAGAATTGCTCGTCCGTATATCCGCACATTTTCAAACTGATTAAGAGCGGCGGCTTGCTTTTCCCTTTTTGCCCTGCTCCGTCTGGTACAGATAGAAAGAGCTGGCACAAAAGACCGTGCCGTTTTATGGACCAGCTGTTATGTGAAAAAAGGAGAGAGAGAGAGAGAGAGAAAAAAAGTTCACGGCTCTCGTATGCCCTTTCTATTTTTGATGACTGTGTTTTTAGTCGATTCCACGTGCTAGGTAGTCATGTTCACCAATCGTTCCAGGCCACCTGCTGCATCGGAATTTTTCTACTTTACAGATTCATAACACGTGTGGTACAGCAATCAATACATTTAGCGAGGTATTACAAAAATTTTCGAAGGTCACTCCGAGACAAATTGAGTATCGAAGAAAAATAATAAAATACTGGTACCGCCTTGTTTTTCCAGACTAACAATAATGTTAAAGATTGTAATTTGGAAATGGTTTTTAATTTTTTGAAAAATATTAATTGGTATTGTAACAATAAATTACATGTTCAATGAGAAAAGGAATAGTGTATATACACATATACATATATATATATATATATATATATATATATATATATATATATCCCATATAAAAATCAACATCAACAATCTGATAAGTTTTGCTAACACGACCCATGTAAAAATTTATATATGCGACATATGTGTGACATATATACCCCATATATGTTAACATAGGTATATGTTGGTTATAAATTATAATAAATTTATATTATATGAGTATATTATTATGGAATTACAGAAATTCTTCCCATTAGAATATATAAAAATGTTATAATAATTCCTGATGAAGGATAAGGACAATATATGTATCGAATTTTGGCTTTTTATGACTAACAACTTATCTTTATATATAACACATATATAAATTTTTTCTCCACAATCACAATACGCAAAATAATGTGTATCTTATTAAATCGTACATTAATTTCAATTTGAACACTCGTCAATCTAAATTATTCGAATTCTCCGAACGAAAGCTTATTAAAGACGAAGAAGAAAACAAAAAAAAAGTATAAAAAAATCTTTGGTTCTGCGTACCGTTGACACTAAAATTCAATTTGTTTTCAAGCGCAAAAACATAAAACCTGTACTTCTGCATAATTCCTTTCCTCAAACGGGAGCAATGTTTCCTCCAATTACCAGCCATTAATTTGTCTCGTCGGCAATTAAAGGAGTCACGGGGTAATTCAGCGTGCGACTGAAATTAACCGCCGAGGCACATTTTTTCCCCCCCACTCCCCATATGGTCTTTGCTTTCGGAAACACAATTAAAGTGCAATTTTTGACGTTGAAAGTAATGCTTTGCCGCGCTTTGCCACGCAACGTTTCTTTTGATACTTCGACCCTCGTTCACCCATGATATCACTTATAAGGCCTGCTTTTTTGAATACTCGCGGTATTTCGACATTGCACGAATCTATACGTGCTCCAGTCAAAGTCTTTGACTCGCGTGCGAGCGTGTGCGCGCGTCAATAAAACGCCGGAATGTTTCATGCAGAGGGCTTCAAGTATTTCCTGCGTTTCTATCACATTTTCGCCAATTTCCCTCCGACCCTTTTTTCTTTCTGTTTTTTTTTTTCCTTTCCTTTTTCATTTATACATCTTAGCTCCCACGTCGTATTTACGATCGGAAATATTTCACAAACATCCTTCATTGTAAACTTTGTCGACATAATCGTGCAATTTTTTTTTCTTAGAAAAAGCGATTTTAATGTATATTCGTAACATTGGATTAGAGGTAAAATTTATTCTTTATTAAAATACCTTTATTGCAGAGGAATTAGATGAAATAGAGCAAAAAATTTGTTATTAATATCCTAGGCATATATTGTTTCAATAATTTTTTTATATTGAAATCAGTGGTTGTCATATATCATACATATATAGCTTTATATGGTTATATACCCTAGTAAAAATCAAACATATATGGTCATATATGGATTAAGGGAAAACATATATGGTCATATAAGGATTAAGGGAAAACATATATGGTCATATATGGATTAAGAAAAACATATATGTTCATATATGGATTACGAAAAAATTTTTTTCTTTATCCTATATGATCCATATATGAACATATGTGTTATTTTCTTAATCCATATATGAACATATATGTTTGATTTTTATTAGGGTATGGATGAAGAAAAAACATCCCATGTAACAATTAACGTATATGTGGCATATATGTCGCATATATGTAACATGTATGTCACATATATGACTTATATTGCGTAAATGACCGTATATGTTAACATATATGTAGCATATATATGAATAGGCATCGCACATACATGTTATATCATGTAAAAATCAACATATATGTCCCATATGTTGTTTTTACCTGGGATATATATGTCCATATATGAATTTTGTACTTATATGAAATTATCCTTAATCCATATATGGCCATATTTGGTTGATATATGACGACAATTGATATAATATTCTAGCCACATTTACAATTAATAATTTCCCTATATGGAAATCAATTATTGCCATATATCGACCATATATAGCCATATATGGATTAAGGAAAAACATGCATCTATATATGAATTCTTTATATCCTTATATGAAATTATTAAAACATGTGGACCGCATATGTTTCATTTTTACTAAGTTTTCTTGATAAAAATGTAATCATCCAAATCACCCCGAAAACGGTACATTTTATTATCATAACGAGAATTGATTTTCATCGACGGTATGAAAATAACGGCCGAGCGTTGGCGGTCAATTAAAAATAATTAACGTGGCGATGATGTATGCGCGTTTATTGTGCAACTATAGTTGCGGGACGCGCAAAAGTACGGAGGGTATAAAATTGATATTCCAGCTTGAACGATGTAGAAAATTGATAAGACCTATCGACCTCTTTGCGAAATGAGAATCGTGGCTCGCGCGCGAGTGTTACGTTCGCCAATTGTCAAGCCCGCCTTTTCGTCGGCGCGGCCGCTAAATTCTATGTCAGATGATCATGGCTCATTAGCGAGATAACAGCGGAGAAGTGCACGGCCAAAGCCCATGCCAAATGCGCTCGGCTTTATTAATGACCGCCATTATCCTCTCACTGGGAGGACTTTTTGGTTCCTTCGCCAACTTAATATCCATTATTTTCCGACGACTTTTTTTTACATTGTACGTCATACTTTCGTGGTAATTGCATTTCATTCAATTAATCGGTAATTTATCAATTTGTTTTGTACTTCGTTTTTTTTTTTTTTTTTTAACTGCGAGCTTACGTAACAGGTGTTTTGAGATAAAAAAGTGTAATCACGTTTCTTTAGTGAAAATGAAATTTATAGACGTTTGCAAAAATTATATGAAAAATAATATATCCACATTTAAAAGTCAACATATACGTCACACATATGATTTGCATGTTAACATATATGACTACATATATGGCAAACATAATTTTTTGGGTTTCCACACTGAGAAAAATGCAGTTGGTTTTCTATTTACATTAAATAGAATCTATTTATTATAAATGGAATTATTCTTACTTTAAGAATATTTACTAATATTAAATAGGACATCTATTAAACATAAGAAGATTCTATTATTCTTAAATAGACAGTTTTGTGAGTGCATATATAACTTTACTTGGTTATATATACTTTAATATATTTAATTAAAAAATTTTTTATACGGTTACACTTCATTTTTGTTAAAGTATCTTTTATATATGGATGAGTCTATTTAAGAATAATAGAATCTTCTTATGTTTAAATAGATGTTCTATTTAATATTAGTAAATATTCTTAAAGTAAGAATAATTCCATTTATAATAAATAGATTCTATTTAATGTAAATAGAAATCCAACTGCATTTTTCTCAGTGTAGCTTTGCATTATTCTCATTTTTGTTTTAATTTCACGAAGCCTCAAGTATAATATAATCATCATTTATGTCTTATTCTCATCAGTTTAAGTGTGACATGTTCTTTTTTTTTTAAAACTGGGATTATGCAAATGAAACGTAACTTAATTAGACACGGAAATTACGGAAATGGTGTGTTTAAGCGAAGATCGAAGTTGACTTCAATCAAATCGAACAGGCGGGCAAAAAGGTTTCACTTAGGTTCAGTTCGAATTATGTGAACTTCATTCTGACATGACGACCACAATGTAAATGCAAATAAAACTAATTAACCCTGTTTTCGTGCTGTTTATCGTCACGATAATTCATTAACATTCAAATGGTCGTTCAGCTGAAATTCGTGCGAGCGACAGAAAGTATTATCCATTCATAAATTTTATTAAAATTTATCAACTTGCAATCGTCCGCTTGTTAATTTATGTACCACCTAACGAAATTACTAACAGGCTAGTAATTTTTATTCGACCTTTCCTCTCCGTGCGTAGACCTGTGACATTCGGCAATTATATGTAAAGGATAAAATTTTACTAGTACCATAAATTTTGTCGTCCGGTGTAGCGCTGCGTGTCACATGCTGAAACCGCTATAACCAGCTATATTTATATAGTTATAAAGAACGAACCAAACAATATTGTTAATTATATTATTCGTTGGACATTATATTATTTAATGTACTCTAAATAAAAGAAAATTGTCTTATTATTAGCAATTTATTTAAAGAAATATAATTTACTTAAGGAAATATCTCAGCGCCATCTGGTGTAGCTTCCAAATGGTGTAATGCACTGTAACATAAAATTCCAAGTGTCGTGTGGGTTACTTTAACTTCATTGTAAACTGACTTCTTATATAACTTTTTATATAATACGTCGTACACCTGGCGCCTAAGTGCGAGAGTATTCGGAATAATAAACAACATTTTGGTTTACTAAAAAAAAAGTATGGTTTATACCACGTATTAATGAACATCCTTGAACATTTTTCAAATATTATTGTAACATTTAAAAGTATAGTATTAAATAGTATATCATAAAGCAATAAACAGTTTAAAGTTGGTAGTTTGAGTCAAGAGTGATGGGAGTTCAATGGAGAACATTCGTGACTTGTATTTCGCGAGACGTGAGTTCGAGTCTTGTATCAACATATTAATAATATTTTTATATTATAATTTTTTCATTTTAAATCATATGGAATCACATATGAGGAAATTTTATCGTTTTGCTACAAGAGTTGAAAGGTCTCCCTAGTAAAAATGAAACATATATGGTCCATATGTCTTGACAACTTTATATAAGAAAATAAAAAGTTAATATATGGATATAAATGTCTTTTTTTAATTCACATATAGCCATATACAATTATTAAATTATTACCACATATCAACTACATATGCAATGAAAAAAATTTTGAGTGCTTCCAACTCTATGGTAGAGTTGATGAAGGCATATTTGAAACAACCATATTCGAGTTAAATCTCCCATATTTATATAGTTGAATTTACTCGATATTCAAATTGAATAATTGAAATTAGTGGACAGTCGGTGTATATCTCACGTTACAAAACATTGACGATGGCGCAGTGGTTTAAGTTTTAACTCTATGTTAAAATATGTACCTACTGAGTTCAAATCCTGGCCAAGGAGAAATTCTGAAAAGATTTTTTTATAAAATGATTAAATAAAATATTTTTCCTTACCAAGTATACATAGAGTTAATTAAACTCAAATGATAGTTTGTTTGTATTAATAAAATGAGCTATGTCAAATTATAAATAAGCTTGATCGTATTTGACTCAGAAAACGAGTTGATTCAACTCGATTTTACTTAATTCAACATAGCATTTTTTACAGTGCGGCTATATATGGCCATATATAAATTAAGAAAAGTATAATCCTATATTATAAATAGGTAAAGCATATATATTACATTTTTATTAAAACTTATACGATATTTTTAGGATTTCATTAAACATGGCCATTTCTTTAACGTTCTCCAGTCCATTCTTAGCCAAGCCCACCACAAGCACAAACATTTCACGTTCGGTATGTTTAAAATTCCCCGCATAAACACGCGTACCTTTATTTATTCATTCCTTCCGCAAAATAAGGACATAAACAGAGCTGGCTCGTTTTATCCCCCCCCCCTCAAAAATACAAGACAAGCGTGTGGAAGCTACAGTATTTAGACCGCGCCGGAGTAAAGTCCAAACTTAATGGATTAAGACCACGAATTGTTTATAAATTATGCCCGGTAGTAGGAGACGGTTTACTTCCCGCGCCAATAAACGTCCGTCCGCACGAGATGACGGGGATTAAAAGCGCCCGGGAACATTTCCTTTCTCCTCGAAATTGATCCGCGCGATCCAGCTTCTCGTCCGGCTCGCGAGATCGATTTTTCTTTTTTTTTTTTTTTA
>JABFPN010006644.1:0-11296 GCA_022817305.1 Leptoteleia sp. ZL-2020 | reverse complement strand
GCTCGACTGTGGCTCCTGGCCACATCCCACAGTCGATCCATTGCGGCAACATGTGTGGCTTATTGTGGCCAAGACTGTGGGCTCCCGCATGCCACAGTCTTAGCCACAGTGCTGCCATAGACTCTGCCACAATGTTTTTTCCACGCGGGCTGTTTATAAAGCACGGTGTATAGTATTAAGAATGTTATTAGCAATAAAAATGAAAGAGAGACATTTTTTGCATTGTCAACCTTGTAATTGATTATGGCCGTTGTAAAATTTTCGATGACTATTTTGCGATAACATGATAAACAATACACGTTGTAGGAACTGATATAATATCGCTTCTTTTATGTTTTTGGACAAACTAAAGCGCGGCCTTTTATTTTATACGGATGCGAATTCCAATTTCTGCAGTCTGCACACAACTTGCAGCAGAACAAAGATACTTTATTGTGCCTTCAGGACTTAGTTGACGTGGAGGACAAGGAAATACAAAGGCTTGAGGTGAAACTAGGTAAAAGGCACGAGTTTCGTTTTTTATCGAAAATACCGACAGTCATACACAAGCTGGATAAACATATTGTTCACGTCACATTGAATCACGACGTTTTATAACAATCACGCGGCAGTTATTATGAAAATTGCGGGATTAAAAATGAAACAGGTGAATGGGCGTGGAAAAAAGGAACCGAGCAGTTTATTTTATCGAGCGAAATTGGAATTATTTATATCCCCACGACGCCGGGGCTTTGGAGGATTTCCAAAAATTTTCTGCTATTTCAAATACAGCATAAATAAAATAGACTGTCTGGTCGCCATTTAACTTGTATTAATAAAAACTTAAAACTTTATTATAAAGACCTCTTCCAGGGGCAATATTTCTCTTATGAATTTAGACGTTAATCTGCGAAATACAATGAATGGAGCAAACTTTTGCCGTATCTTCGACTACATAAATTGTCTTTGATCTTAATTCTTATTGTACGAATTTCATATAAATATCTTATACAGTGAACTCTTCGTAAACTCGATTGGACGGAAGCACGGAATCTTTCTCGTGTAATAAACAAACAAATATTACAGCATTTATTACCATACTTTATGAAAATCGTAGGATATATTTCTCGACTGGATAATATCCCTATAATACAGTGCTAATAATTGCTACAATTACATTCAGAATTATTGCCACTTGTCATTTCATTTCAATAAAGTTACAAAATATGATTAAAATTCTGAAATAAGTTTATTAGAAATAATATTACTCTGTAATGAAACAAAACATTAATAATTGCAAAATAATTTATAAAATTTTAGTAAAGTGCTGGTTCCTGACATATTTTATTGACATAACATAAATACTGTGTTCAAGATTGTCGATAACTATTTATTTAATGTAAGCAAAGCGACCGGGGTAATTTTTTCCTCATAAATATTTTACAAGGTATGCATAAGAAAAAAAAAAATAAAAAAAAATGTGTGACTATAGATTAAAATTTAACAGTCAATCATTCAGAAGTGAAATATTCATAAACCAGTTTTTTTAAAATGTAATAAACTTTCAAAAATGAATAAGTTCGTAAAAAATTAGAATTAAATTTACCAAAATGTTGAATGTATTGGTTTTTAGATTGTAATATTCTATTTCCTCCCTGCGCTATATTTATTATTATTGCTTCTACGATAATTATACAGGAGAAGTCGCGATTAAGATATTTGTCTTACGATTGCAATAAAGTGTAGTAATTTTTTCTCCGTATGCACTCTATTACGATGGAACATTCAATCTGAAGAAATTACTGTATTTAATAATTACTCTTTACCCGTTGTTTTGTTCCAAATAAATTTTTACATGAAAAAGCAGTTTCGCCGCAAGTTCCAACATTCTGTTTTTCTTATACCTTGGAAAGATAATTATTTCCAATATCAAATATGGCATGGCATTATCGTAATTTTGAGGGTACAACGCGGCACTTAATTTTGCGGCAGCATTTGCGTTCGGGTTTGACGCGTTATACATTACATTTAACATGATTTTAACCTACGCAAAAAGGTTGACGTCCCAAACATCGATCTCCTGACAATGTACTTATTCAACGCCTACTCGTGATAAAACCGGGCGCGAATAGTGTGTTATATTAAATAGATTATGCATACAGTGCGATTGAAGAGTTGTTTATATACTCCGCGCAGCTAAGTGCGTTCTATTGTTTGGCTAATGAATACTGAAATATGTTGTCAAACTCACCGTAACGCATAGTTTCCGCGGATCATTCTTCTCGTTCTAAAAACGACAAATTAAATTGCAGACAATGCGTCTGCCATGTACACATACGTTATTTATAAGTTTTCTTTTTTTGCTCTTATAATTATTACTCGTCAAGTTTATTTTATAGTAATAAAACGGCCGGGAAAATGTATCAGATTCGATGAATAAAAAAAAAAAAAATTATTTTATATGTCAACAAAAAGTTTTTTGTTGATTTAATAGTCTTAAATATGAATAAATAGCAAGAAGATATGAAGGGATTATAAAAGATTCGATAATAATCGTTCTAATCTGAGTAGAAACAAGTCCCTGTAAGTATCTGATCGGACTAGAATTTGAATTAGACTCAAATCTGAGTAAAGAGATGAGATTAAAAGCAGATATGAGTAGAGATCTGACTAGATTTGAGCAGAAACGTGATTAAATCTGATTAGAAATATGATATATCTGACTATAGATCTGATTAAAACCAGTCTTGAGAACAGATATGATTAGGATCATCTTTAATGGAGATTTGATTATTCTTAGATCTGATTAGTATCAGATTAATATAGAGATCTGTATAACTTCGCATAGAAACCCGATTTAAAGCCGAATTGAAATTGATCGAATCCGAGAAGTGATCCGATTAGATTTGAGTAGGGATCTGGTTACATTTTATAATTTAGTTGGCGTGATATTTGCAAAGAACAACCCAATGTGAAAAATACCACCAGTTGAAAATTTATGCGCCCTCTTGCTCAACAAAATAAAGCCAATAATTTCATATCGAAAATGATGGAGTGCCTTCACGATTATTTTCCATTTGCTTTTATTGTTCGCGCCGGTGGATTCGAGCGGCACAAAAATATTCGCAGAATTGTAGGTAGCGATAAATGAGCCGATCCGGGTGACATAACCGCGCTCGCCAACTTGTAAGCTCACAATAGTTTCGCATTTGTATCATTTCCGATTGGTTATAATTTTTGAGACGTTATTATAAATTTACCGCATGCGCCCGTTAGTTATGAGACCATATTGCTCAAAGTGGCTAGATTTATCAGCTTACTTTACATCCTTTTGTAACTGTCGCTATTACCCTCGCGACCATAAAGCATCATCCATCATAAATATTTGCGCATCTATTCGTTCCTTTTTACGTACCTTTTTTCTTTCTCCCTTCAACCCTTCTTCCTTTTTCATTTTAATAGCTCGCCCGTGTTTTGCTATTATTTGTTGTTGTTATCATACTTATTCCCTTTGTCGCATGCGCGAAGGCAAATTTTATTTCAATTTCGAAATACGCGCTGAATTTTCCATTCTCATGTACGAAAATTTTTATTGAATGGCCCGACGTCTGCATTGTTTATTCTTTTCCATTACACCGAAATCGATACGTCAGTGCGATGGAACGTAACGTAAATTGATACACATATCCCCGAACGCGTAAAAATGCCATAAAGATGAAACTTTCGCAGCATCTTGAGATTGAAATAAATACCGCGCGTCCTGAATTCTCGGCTCGTGCTCCCGCGACGTTACGACGATTCGTTGCGAATGAAGAAACAAATTTTTCTCAAGGTTACACACGTCGTAAAGTGTTGGCGCTGGAATATGGAACAGGGCGGAATAAGATTACCCCGCGTCGGGACATTTTTGAAAATCTATTACGGAAATTGTGTCAAATGCGCGTTACAAATGGCGCCACCGTAGGAATATTTTGAATTGGCTGATTTAAAGGCACAGTGTTATTACTTTTCATATTCGAGAAATTGAAAATAAACGTCACGAATCCTATTTTCGCCTTTTTTTCTATTTTACTACGTTTTTTTTACATAAATGTATGTGGTCTTACATAAATGTAGTTACATAAATGGTACTGAAAAATGAGACGTTTTCTAAATACAAAATGTAAATAAACTTTGTTTTGGTTTTGTATTTAAAATCCACTTTTAAGCCTTTTGAAGGTAAACAAATGAAATTATTGCTTTTATTTCGTTAATTTGAACTTCCAGATATGCTTACAAACATTATTTTTTTGTATGCAGAACTTTAAAAACGTTTCATTCTTCGGTTCTGTTAAATGAAGCAGTTATTCAAAGTGTAAAAATTTGATTTCTATTTTATTATTACAAATATTATGGTTAATACTTCGACTTCAAAGTCAAAAGAAGTAAAATGTAATTATTCCTTTGACAAAATTTATTTAATTATTAAATAATATCAACCTTTCGAAATACAAAATAAATGAATAAATTGTTATAAAATGAATATTATAATAAATAATTAACCATAAAAATATAAGTAATTCTTTTATTCACAGCAAGAGGTGAAAAGTCACGAGAATGAATATTCAAATAATATTTGTCTATGCTTTTTCGTTTTCAAAAATGTTTTATTATTCAGAGTTCCAGCTTTTCATGGTGCATATAAAAGTGAATAGAATGTATTTGGATACAAAATATCATAAGTATCACGTATCATTCAGTTTTATATCCTTTAGAAATATTCCGCAAATTTTTTACATACAAATTTTTATGGTGATACGTCGATGGCTAAATGCTCGGGCGTTAGTACAGAAATTTTTATGATGCCGTAAAACTTTTCCGTTCATTACAGTAATTTCTTTATAATAACCTTCACAAAGTCCACATATTAAGGCATTAAATGTTCTACTAATACGACCCCGTTTTGTTTACTTTATATTTACTTTCAAATTAAACATTTTTACACCCACTTGAATCTATATATTGGAAATTATGGGCAAATTGAAATTTTACAAAATATTAATGCAATTAATCTATAGCCACCAATAATTAAATCGTATTATGTGAAAAACAGTTTAATGGAATAAATTTAATAAAAATCAATTATTAAAGAAATTTTTGAAAATATCATCCGCAGTCCCTGAAAAAAAATAATAACATTTTACACAAAAAAAAAAAAAAAAAGAATGAAACTGAAATATGAAATGTTTTCAAAATTACAAAATGTAAAAGTACAACTTTAATATCTTTCAAACGTTAACGAAATATTTAATTTGTTTCCCCATTTCAACATATACAAATTCTTTTTCACATAATTGGACGAAAATTACTTGTAATCGCGAAACGTGGAATAAAAACCAAAAAAAAAAAAAAAGAGAAGAAGTCTTACTCGAAGTACGACGTAGCGTAACAAATGTTCTAATAGGCGAAAGAGCGGCGCCCTCTTTGCCGCGCGTTCGATTAGTTTCGAGCGATCTAGTAAACACGTGAACACGTGCAACTTTGCGCTCGTTATTTTGCGCGGGTACATAATATTTACATGGCATACATTGTCCCGTTCGCACCGGTAAGTCCCAGCGATGATAGCGTGCCGAAGGGACATTAACGTGCCGACACAATCCACCGGCAAATGAGAGGCTCTGGACTGCATACGTGCCGAGGGTGCGCGCGCGATCGCCAAGGCACCGCGCCGCTGATGGACTCTACGCACGCTCGCGAAATTTTCGATTCCCCGAAACTTTTCGGCCGCGGTGCCCGCTTTTTTTGCGCCCAAACCACCACCGTGCAATTTTGCCGGCCGGGGCTACTGGGCGCGAACAATCATTCGCACGAAAATCACCGCCGCGGAAGTCATCTCCGTGACTCAGAAGAACGTCAACCCACGTGTGAAACACAATTGCGTTATCCGCAAATGATCTCGACGCGGCCGTTTACCGACAAACAACGCAAACGCACGACGAAACGGTGAAAGAGAAAAACGAGTCAAGCCGAAGGGGAACGGGCGTAAAAATAAAACGTGATAACGCTCCGAGTGATTTCGGGTGATAAATGATGTGTAACAATTATCGGCGTCCAGTCATTACGCGAATTACGATGATAAATATATATAAATGTGGCCATTAATGTAATTGTCAAGATAAATATAAGGTTTTACCGACTACAGGCTGGCATTTTAACATTCCCTCTCGACCCCTTTTCTTTTTTTTTTAGATACTTTTATCCTCATTCTTTCTTTAAAATATTCTCTTTATAACGAATAATATATAACCGTGCATGTACTTATGCCATGCATGTACATATGACCATGCACGTAAGAGCATGTACAAAGGTGCGGCGCCAAAATCCGGACGAAATTCAATTTGTAATCTTCGCTATTTTAAACCACGAGTAAAGGTAGCAATTGCCGTTTGAAATAGCTTGAAGCGTGCACTAAACGGTCATTATTTCGACAACAGTTGCGATACTGAAGTCAAATGCAGAAAAATAACCAAAGAGCCGCGATCGCCGAAAGTTTTTGCGTTTGACGTTCGGCGACTGGTTTTTCAGGTATCCCGAGGTCGAATGTATGTAATGTCAACGCTAAGTATAATGAATTGGAGAAGTCCAACGAAGGTTCAGCAATACCGGCGTGGTAAACGTTAGGACGCCGGACAAACGGGCATAACCGAATATTTCGTAAGTCGAACACGGTAACTGCGGCTTAAGTTAATTATCGGTTTCTAACCTACCCGTTGAAAAAGCATGGAAAACGTATTGAAAACAGAAGCACCCGCGCGTCGAACGAAAACAATAGTTATTTATGTACCAAAGTGGATTCAAAATGTGGAAATCCATCCTCCCGTGTGAAGTTTACAAGTCGAGCCTCGGGCGATGTTTATAAGCGCATGAGATATGGATTTCCGTGAATCCCCGATGGTGCGTACGAATATTTTTTTGTTACGAGGGAGCGAGAAACGCGAATTTTCCTTCAAAATTCCCGAGGGCGTGAAATGGCACTTTACTCTACACGTGACGAAAAGGTTTCCTTTTAATTGTGTAGGTCATTTTGTCGCATTGAACGTGCATGTTCTGAATTTTCATACTTCACCGTACATAATCACGTGTAATTTTGGACCTTCATGTATAGGCTGAGATATCTGTAAAGCTAACGGAGTATTTCTAGTGAAATTGCTCCAATTGTGGCCTAAATTACAGGCTATATAGTGTTGCAATAATAATTTGAATGCTCAGAATTCTTTCCGTGGTATCTGATATTTTACCAGTCTTAGGTGAAGATCAATTTCAGCCAAGTGGCTCCAAAGTTACTTTAACATTTCATTCACTTGGAACATGAAAACGAAGTCAATTTGTGTTAGTTGAAGAGATTAAAATTATGCATAAATTTTGACCCTCGAATTTTGTAAATATAAGTGTACGTAATTTTTTAATTTGTTTAATTTACCGAGTGTATTTAGTCGCGGTATCATTTAGAAAATTATATTTCCCTGAATTCTGTTTAAATTTAACATTAATTTCTGTTTGACTGGTCGAAAGTGCCCCACTAACGTAATATATGGTTGGCGAAATGCGGAATATCTCATAGTAAATTCGGAGCACTTAAATAGCCTTTACAAATTCATTAATTTTCAGCCAAGTTTGGAGCGATTTCACCATAAGTGCTCGGGCTAGCTTTATGGACGTAAAGCCAAATATATTTCACACTCTTGTACGGGTGTCTCGCAACTTTTCCGTGGGAAGATACATTGTTTCAGATCTATTGGTTTTTCTTTTTCGAACCTTTAAGTAGTTTAATAAAATTTTCATTTTGCCGTTACCCTTTTTTTCCCCACTGACGATAAAATAAGTCCTTTGATTACAACTCAAACATTGTCTTTCACAACATTCCCCTTTCGTCATATCTTCAATGTAAATACTTTTGTCATAAAATTCGGAATCGATGAACGACTTTGTTCACGTCGCATGCGAATGTTTTCATTGGAGTTGTGAATAGAAAATCGACTTGTTACAATGAAAAAGAACGTCAAACATTTTACTTTATACGATATGAGTCATCCCACGTATGCTCCGGCAATTTATTATCTCGTCATTTTTGTTATCTTAATTTCGACTACGCGCATGTTTGTCGAGGAATTTTCTTAAAAGCACTGCTCGATAAAACTTGTATTAAAAAAGAATGTGACATTCAGCACTTCGGCGTGCCAATTTTTTTCGTAAATCAATATTCACTTTTATTTCAGACAATTATGTATGTGCACAAAAAGAATAAAATGCTGATTATTTATTATTGCGAATAACAAAATAGAATATTAAGATAAAAAATTATACAAGTAAAACAAACAATGAAAATGTTTTGCTACTGTTATTATTAATTAAAAAACTACGTAGAAACGACATGAAATCGTTAAAGAGTCATATATTTTGATATTATTACTTCAACTAATAAATTAAAACATCTAAATTAAACTAAAAAAAAATTAATTTCTATAATATTTGTAGTATAATCAAATCACGTAGAATACGTAATAAACTTTTCGTATATCCTTTTGTTTTATTTAGAATAAACGTATATAGTCTTCAATTTATTTCGTATAATTTTTTACTGATTCATTATAAAACGAACGCGTGTCATTTCGATTGAAATAAGTGTGGAGAAAGGGTTGCCTTTGCCGTACTTGTTGCGGGGAAAGGAGCAATTATTTCGAATACGGAACATCAGTTTTTGAATGACGAAACAAAGGTAATTGAATTCGCGAACAGACAGAAGATTCCTCGCTAAACAAGCAAGCTGGAGAATTAATCAACCGCGACTAATCCGACAGAAAAGTTCTATAAAATCACAATTAATCTTAACTCGTTGATTGGAGTTTTGCGCAGCGAGCAAATTGCGAGAACGTACTCAATTAATTACAGCGCTGCGGCTTTTAACCGACCAGCATATCTAATCCACTTAATTTAAGAAAAAAAGCTTCATTGCGAATCGGCATTGTTCAATTGCGATGTTAGATATTGTCCCTTTCGCGAGGGCAAAGGTCGCGTCGACGCGACATACACATCCTTATATTAACGAAGGGCCGCCAATTAGCGACTAGTCGGCATGACTTTGTATCTTTATTCATGTAATTGAACATTTCTTTTCCACCGTACTTTGCTTTCCGTTCAATCATCAATTTAATCGAAATAATTGCATGATTGCTTGACACATTCGACTGCATTCTTTTAATTATTGTAAGTACAAATAAGTCTTGACTGATTTTTTTTTAAAAGAAATTGACATTCCCAACGATTTTATACGATGTGGAATTGCTTGTTGGATTATTCCTAATGTAAGTGGAAACACGAATGGTTCAAATTCCGTGTCTTTGTACACTTTCGGCCCTCCATTACGTTCTTCGTCTTTGACTTCACATTCACTATTCGTAATCTTTTGAACCTAATCGCGACAACTTTTCTCGCTTAAGTAAATCAAAAGTTGTCGCAAATGATGCTTATTAGGCTCAAAACTTGATAATTTGGAACGAAAAAAAAAATATATATATATATATCCGATGCTAATACAAAATCGCTATTATTTAAAGGTAATGTTCTTTTGTAATATTAAATGTAATATTAAAAGCAATATCTATCCTTACCGTATGATCTTCAATATCAGACAATTTTAACCATTACTTAACGACGGCGCCATCTAGTGTTAAACGGCGGCGATTTATTTTTCAGTCAACTTGGTGAGTGGGCAAGGGCTGCCCGCGCGCGCGATGCTCGGGCGATCGCGCGTTTACGCGGACAATTGGGTTCTGAAGTTGGCCCGGGATAGTTGCATTTAACGCAGTTAGCCGGAAATTTTTATCAACGTTAATGAAATTCGGTCGGAAAAAAGCACGTCAAAAAGTTGGATCGAGTTTATAATTGAAACTAACCGGGGATACTGATTCGGATCTCTTTGTATGAATTATACATGGCCCGATTTAGGACGCTGATTATATCAAATTATTCATGACGATGCGTGATTTAATTTTGCAATATAACTTGTTACTTTATCTCGGCAAGGAGGATCGTCGGTTTTTGCAACTTAATCGAATGAACGCGGCAATTCTGTTGCATGAGTAACGTTTTCATTAGCGATTCGCCATTCTTATAAGATTCGTTGACGGAAGAAGGAAAGAAAGAAAGAGAGAGAGAGCGCGCGCCGGAGATAGCAGACGAGCGATAAGAAAGGACGGAACAACAAGGGCGAGGGCGAGGGGGGAGGGGGAGAGAAAATGCACGCGCTTTAAGGCAGTTCGTTTTGCATCGAGCGTGGCGTGCTGATAAACTTCCATCGCGGAAAGTCCGCGCAAAATTTACCGATCCGTGCAATTTCTGCTTACGTATCCTAGGCTACGTAATTTCATTGCCGCGGCGTTGGCCGCCCCCTCCGCGCCGCGCGCCACGCTCGCACTAACGAAGGGGTATCCCAAATGAAAGGGTTGCGCGTTTGATACCCTTAAGAATTGAATTACGAGCAGACGCGACCCTTGGCGTTTTCATTGTGACGAATGGAAGCGGCATCGGAGCCGGTGCGTTTATCATCCCCGCTTTCCACGGCTGCTTGCGTTAACAAATATTAGTCCTTTATGACTCGCGATTGTCTTTGTCGGCGCGACTTCTTTGTTTTGGCCGTACAAGTCGCTAATTTTGCTTACAGAGTTGAACTTCATCGGGTTTAGGATGAAGGCTCGCGACAATTATCCTTATATTTGGCATATTTGGTGTAATGGTGTAATGATATTAATTTTTAAAATTGCCGTTCTGTGTAGAAATGGAAATAAAAAGGGACAAGCTTTGTCTGAGCTTGGCAGTTGACATTTGTTCATCTCTGAGATGAAGCACCAATTTGGTTTGGCTTAAATTTACCGGCCAATTTTGACAGCAAAGCTTACGTCAAGTTAGTACTAGAATCTGGTGAAATTTTGACAGTAAGTTGGGTTAACGATCCTGGTATCAAGTTTGATCCGAGTTTGCGCCAAAGCTTCGAAAAAATTTAATTAAAGAATTTGGTCCAAATTTGTAGCAATTTTTTTTTTACTGATAATAGAGACAAGTTTGACCTAAGCTTGTGTCGATGCAGATCTGGTGATTGTGGCCTAACACGGAACCAAACCGAAATCCAAGTTTGTTTACCAATTTTGGAGCAAACACTGTAAAAACAGGCGTTCTTCAAGCGTTCCGAAAAGAACGGGAACGGCAATAAAACGTTCTGAAAAAAATTAAAGCGTTCCCCACAGAACACTTGCACACCAAACGTTCTGGAGAGAACGTTAGA
>JABFPN010006643.1:0-11297 GCA_022817305.1 Leptoteleia sp. ZL-2020 | reverse complement strand
AAAAAAAAAAAAAAAAAAAAAAAAAAAAAAAAAAAAAAAAAAAAAAAAAAAAAAACAGAAAATGTAGATTTTTTTAAAGACGAAAGAACGGACGTTATATTGCTTTTTATTATTTTTTATTTATTTAAAAAATTCCTTTGCATACAAAGTTATTAATTTAAATAGTTTACAACAAAGTAGCAGCTTTAATGATATTGGTTGTTGGAAATAATATAGTTTAATTAAAATGAAATTTCAAATTAACTTTTATTTGAATAAAGGAATATTTTGACAATTTAAATAAGAGAGATGCAACGCTTTAAGTGGTCGAACAATTTAGGTCAGTGAAACTTAAGCGAGCCTTGAGTTGTCTATACAATTTATAAAATAATTTAATTATGATGAGATAAATAAGATTTGCATTAAATTTAAGATTTATTGTTTTTACATTGAAGCCGTTAAATGAAAGGCTGCGAACGTTCGCTGTAAATAAGCGTGTGCTTACTTTTTAAAGCAATTTTGATATCGACCAAATTTGTCAGCGACGCATATTTAAAAATATTTAGGGTGGGCAATTAAAATGGGTCACTCTGTAGTGGGGAGTTGTCGAGGTCAAAGGCACCCAGACTTGGCACGATAATCGACCGATCAGATGGTATTATTGTTATTTGATTACTCGACGATTGACGGCTTATCGCGGCTTACCGACAATGCAATCTTCGTTGCGAATTCGTTTTTATGCGCCATTTGTTCTTTAATCGGTATTCTTCCTTTTTTCTTTCGTTTCTGCGTTATTATTATGATGTTGTTAATAAAGTAAATGACCAAACATAAAAAAAAAGTAGAAGAATAAGAAATGCATGGTTTTATCCTGTAGACTGAGAAAAAAGTATTATGCTGTGTGTGATAAAAAGAATACAATACTGTATAAGATTATAACATTTATGTTAGACAGTAATTTTAATCTGAACTTTTTACTATATTTTCTTTCTTATACTTTACATATAGTGTCAGTTTCATTATAACTGTACATGAAAACTTAACGTACTTTTTTCTCACTATAGTGGTATTCATTATATTACTTGTTTAATATATAAATTTCTAAAAAAATCTATTTAAAATAAGAATGACGTTTTATTCTAAAATAACTTTGATTAAAATAAATTTTTTTATTACAGTTGTTGCAGAAAGTACTACAGTTCATCATGTCTACTTTGCAAGCGGAAACTCCAGCAGCCCATTTTTGTTATGGAACTTACAACTTTTGGGGTAAGTTTGTTACTTTTCCTATGATCAAAATGTGAGATATATATGTTTCCCTTAAACTTGTTAAGAAATACATGTGGAAGTTAACATTGGAGTTAATTTTCCATTGTTGAATTGGCAGTATTGGTTTACTTACATATTTTTTGTCAGCGTGCAATCAAAGTGTTTGCCTTAATAACAAAGAATATTTTGGTACACTCTAAAAATATTCTAAAAATACCGATGAACTGTTCAAATGTATGAGTTTAGAAATATGCTGAGTATATTTTTGGGAGGTTCATAATTTATTTTTTAATATTCTAGAAATGTTCCATAAATATTTTTGAGTTTGGACTCAAAAATCTTTTTGGAATATTTCTTGCTATTTGGATAATAAGTTTTGAAAATTATTTACATGCGATTTATAATTTTTGAAATTTATAAAAATTTAAATTTTCTTTATAGTAATCGAAATACTGATACAATCAGATATTTGATTCATATATACACCTGACTATAAATGCAACAAACGTGGTACATTTAATGCATTACGGAATAAGATACTTGACCTTCTTCACGTTAATATAATCTGATAAAGCTTTTATCCTTTACATTTACGTCTATTTTTTAAATGATCTATATAAAGTTTATTGCAATTTTTTTTTAAATGCTTCAAAGCTTATCGTACGTTTTTCAATGTCCTATTCATCGTGAAGATTAATTTCAAAAAAAGTAAAAAATTGGAAAAAAATCACATTTTAATAAATTCATTACATTCATTGAATACATAATTAATCTAGTTTAACGTAAATATTAATTTTTTAACCAGTTAATTTTTTTATGTAATAACTGAAAGTGTTGTATTAGTTGTTAAAATTGTGTAATGTATATTTAAAGTAAATGTGTTATTCATATTTCCTGATTAATCACAACTTCAATTTTAAATAAAAAGAGAAAAACTCCTTAAATAGTTAGTGTATTGATAATAGCAATGATATTTCACTTTAAGCGTTATTATCGACTAACTACATGTGTAATAATTACTTATTGAAAAATGGATTACTCCGTAAAGTCGGTAACAGTCTTCGTGGCGCAATCGGCTAGCGCGTTCGGCTGTTAACCGAAAGGTTGGTGGTTCGAGCCCACCCGAGGACGTTTTTTTTATTATTATTTTCACTTTGATTATCTACTTAGCAACAAGACACGTGTTAAAAAGTTGATTTTGGTAACTCTTTTAGTCAATTTTTCCCTGTTGTAAATATGTAAAAGTATGACTTTTACATAAATTTAATTAAATAATTAATTAAATTTCAGACATAACAAACCATATTATATACAGAGTATATACTGAGATAAACTTTTACATTTTGCTACCTAATATTAGTTTTATAATTGTTATTGTAACAATTTTAGTTACTATTGTAACAAATCGTGGTAACAATAAGTTGGTGTAACTGGACAAAAATATTGTTTAAATACTACGTCCTGTCAATGAAGGTTTATTCCTCAGAGATAAATAAATTTTGCAATAGAGTTTAAATTAATTATATGAAACAAGACAATGACACTCAGCTGTAAATAAGTGTATGCTCAATGAAGTTACATTTAATAATTTCGTGTCACGTAATATTGTATCGTTTCATTAAAGTTGTAAGCGTGTGCACAAATATACGCTACATCATTAAAATTCCGCGTGTTACGCAACATCAATATATTAGAACTTATATACGTGGTGTGTAAGAGGCACGAGACAATCATGCAGCATTCTAGAAACTTCGTATTTCGCTGTTCATATTGTCTGCTACGCTCCACGTGGTGACACGTAACGTAACGCTGGACTGTCGGAATGCATCCGACCTCTGGTATGTGTTCCTCTGTGTGCGTGTGAATCAGTGAGTGCTCGCGGAACGTCTTGTCGAATATGGTTCGTTCTTTTATCGATAGGTGGCGTTTCGATTTAGCATACACACAAGAGGTTTGTCGGATGAAAGTATTATAAGACTTGTTGTGTTGCTGAACGAATCGTCATCAGTAAGGGCTACTTACTAACGATAAATAGCAAGGGATGAACGTGGTACATGATTTCATGATTCAACACCACGCTCTTCCGGGAACAACGACAACCCGGTTGAGTTAACTGATGCTATTTTACGATGACCAAAACACTTTTCCAAAAATAATTTTTCATCTGCTTTTCTTTCGTAAGATTCTCATTGTTTTGTATATAATTCTTCAAAAGGCTTAAATTTGTTTATTTAATATTTTTATGTAAAAATTATATCGTTTGCAATCAAAATAAATAAAGGTTTGTAAAATAATTGAGTTATAAAAATTAACTGTGTTTGCACTTTAATGGTATTATGATTATAATTTCATTTTATGCTGTTAATATCAGTTTAAAATTGGATAGGGCAGAGGTACATACTGCGTATAATTTCTGAGTCTACCTTATTATGTAGTACGTTGTTTGGTTAAAGGCAAATGAATGTTAAGTATATAATTTAATAGGGATGCATTTATACTTCGTGATAAAGTTAAATGAAACACCGAAGTAATTTACACATTTCCCATTGTGTACGTATAAAATACATTGTTTCTTGAGATGTATTTTTTAAAACATGCAGTTATATTATTAATATTCATTTCTCTCCGTGTATCACATTAAAAAGTACATTTTTAATATAATATTAATTAAGTGAGCTAATTAACAAAATCAATGAGAAAAGAAGTTCAAACAATATTACTATTTTTTACTTCTTTGAGGTACATAACAGTTTCTTAATAAAAATTGTTGTTAGGCAAAGACATTAGTTTTTCATATTTTTTTTTCATATATATTTTTATATTTAAATCTAAAATTTTTCGTTCTAGAAACAGTTATTTTTATCGAGAAAGTAATATATATCTGAAACAATGTTGACTGTAATATATTAACCGTGCTTTTTTCTTAATGTACATATGAAAAAAAAAATGTCCAATGTAAAATTTTTAATACGACTATTACAAATTGTACTGTATTGTTCAGAAAATTTTCCGTCTTATACTTTTATATGTCTTGTGCTTATGATGTAAACAGTAATTCTTTTAAAAATATTCTATAATAAAATAGCAGAGCGAGATATACAAGAAAAATATGATATGAGATATGAGAAAAATATGACGGATAATATTACAGTCTTTAACTTTGTTTCCGAAACAAAGTTAGTTTTTTAATAAAAACAACTGTTTTATAAAAGGAAAATTTTCTATTTTAAGTGAAAGCATAACATTTAAAATTGCTGTCTTTCCTTTTGACAACAGTATTATTTATTCAAAAATTGACACGTATCTGAAACAAAGTTATAAACAGTAATATTTTCTGTTATATTTTTCTTCGTGTACTTTAATAAATAAAAAATGTTACCACCCCTTTGTAAATGCATTTTTTAATTCTTTATATTAATTTCGTTTACAAATCAATTTTATTCACTGTAAAATTACATTTGAAATTTATATTATTTTCGATATAACTTGGTTTAAATTTTCGCGCCAAAAACAATTTCCGCTTACTTATCGTTACAGAGAAGCGCGTTGAGGCGGGGTCTGAATGTAGTTGAATCATGAATACCCGAGATATAAGGAAAGACTTTTAACGAATTTAATTTATTTCTTTCTACCTTGTGTTTTACGTAACTGAAATAGACTTCCTTTTCTATCTCGCACAATTTACCATTCTACACTTTAAAGACAATGATTTTCTTTTCACTTGTTTAATATAACAATATCATATAAAAGTACCAAGAATTGGGAAGCTTTTAAATTAAATATCTTAACCATAAATAGTTAACTCAGTATAATTATACAATTATAAACTATTTTACAATAATTGTAATTTAGTTTCTGGTATAATTATTAATGTCAAAAGTCGATGCGTTTTGTTCAAAAAGGAGTGAGGGCGAAAGGGAGTGAGGGTGGGGGTTGGGTAAAAAGAAATAACACGCGTGTAAAGAGGCATTCTATTTGCAAGTAGCATCCCTTTGTCGCTCGTCGTTTTCAATACGGCGCTCGCCGCAAAGTTGATCAAGGGAGTTTTAGTTTGGAAAACGGCAGTAACGCGCGGTAATCGCTTGCGGTAGTTTGCCTGCAATTTGAACTGAATTGTGGCAAAAGTAATGCCCCGTGGAGAGGAATCAATTTCTAACATTTCAACGACGCACGGGAGCTCTTGAGTGCCGCGACAGTCTGTTTGGCTCAAAATACGATTCTAATTCTCCGCCTCCGCTCGGTGTTTCTTTCCCGAAAGTTGTTAGTGGACGTCTTTGCTGATCCCACTACCCAGTCTCGGATAACTTAAATGAGAATCGTTGCTCGGGAAACGGGAAAACACATAGCGGAGTCGCCCGAGATAGCAACAGCTTAGGGAAAAAGTTTTGCGAATATAATATATATATATATAAATTTGCCAAATGGTGGTTTTGGAGACACGCCCTATTTGGGAGATATATATATATATATAATAAAAAAATGGCAATGAAAAATACTTTCGGTCTGAGCAAAAAAAACCTTTTCTTATATCCAGCCGGCATTATGTTAAAGTCTTATTCTTTCATAGAGTGGCGCCGTTTTGGTAAAGCTATAATAACGTCTCTTGATGGATGAATGGAGCTTTGAATGTAATGAATGATTCGCCCGGAGTACAATAACCGAATACAAATTGTGTTATATTAAATTCATTTTATTAAATCGAAATTTCTTCATACAAACTTTTTTACTTTAAAATCATGAATTTTATATTTTCTTATTATCAATGGAATTGTGCGAAAAACTTGCGAATTTAAAGTATAATAAATGTTTCATTTATATTCACGCTAATTAAATTTTGCATTTTTTAATAATAATTTAAACGCTGTATTAATTAAAATAACTAATAAAATACTATTAATATTACTATACTGAAGGAAATAATAAACCTGTAATCTTAAGTTTTAAACATTAATATCAGATTGTTCTGTAAATAATTAAATTTTCTACAATAATAAAACTTTTGCATAATACAACTGGAAAAGCAATACAATAACAAAGCTCTAACTATAACAATGGAAGTTCAAATTCAAAATTAATATTTTCTACACCGCGGTTCATTTTTAAATTATTTTCTAGACAAATCACAATGGATGAAATATTAGTGATAAATTTCCTCAACACTAAAAATCTTATGCCTCGACGGGTCTCTTAAATCTTTCGAAATGTTCATTGTATAATTTTTAAAAGTTGCAAATCGAGTCAAAAAATAAATTCTCTAAAAGACCAAAAAAAAAAAAAAGTACATTCAACCGTGGCCCATTTTCAACCGCGAGTGATTGTTTCAAATCGTCGCTTCGCATTGAACGAGGCCAAAAAAGTGTGGGGAAAAATTTTAAAAACCGCGAGGCCGCCGGAAAGTACGACGGTTAAGCGCCACTTCCGCGGCGAACTCAATAAGAAATCGCACGGGCAAAGAGTAAAATTCTATTGCCTTTACTTAAACGATAATACCGGAGATTAAGCGGAAATGTGATATTAGAACTATCTTCTTGCCTTGATGAAGCGCGTTAGCTTCTTTCCCGCATTCATTGTTCCTTTCTGTATTCCACGGGAGCGCTGCCTTTGAAGCCACTGTATTTCGACTGGTTTCCTCGCGCGCACCCCCCTACCCCCCTACTCCCGAGCCCACCCACATTACATCCTTTGCTACAAGCCGACTGCCAGGTAAGGCTCTCGTGCTTTAGGCGACTCGTTATCGTGACAAAGGGATCAGACAATTGCGAGGGAAGAGTCCGTCGTGATAAGTTGGACGATCTGCGGTCATAATGCGGACACAGCATAATATTGTATCAAAATTAATCGTCTTTGTTATGTGCCAGTTGCAATTTATCATTGGAAAAAGTGTCAAATAAATAGCGATCCAATTTTAGTACTCTCGCAGCAGTTTGTTAAATCCAGAATTAGTTATTTCGCGGGAAAGGAATTGCAATCAATTTTTATACTCGCTCGTAATCCGTAAACAAAGATTAAGTTGATGAATTGTTGATATAAATGTGTAAAACTTAATTGGGATTATTTAGAGAGAAATTTGATTATTTTTTTTATTTGAAATACTTACCGTTAAATATTTATTTACGATTGATGTTTAGTAAGTAATAATTTAACAGTGCGAACAAATTAACCCCGTGCTTCTGTCGATCATCAATTATAAGCGAAGGTGAGAAAGATTGGAACGTCTTGAAATGTTAGCGGGTGCATTTTTCAAACAAAAATTTACGCTTGTAAAAAAGCCGAAACAAACGATTGAATAATTCAATGAAATGCAAGAAAAACGCTAAACACACTTTGCTTTTTAGCGTTTTACAATGATTATGCATCGCCATTTATCATGTCTTATGATAAAAGGGTTTTTCAAGGTGCAAAAAATGTTAGAGGAAAACACTGCTCGTATCTTCAGTTTTTCGTCTTTCATTGTAAGACGTATAGAGATGTCATTAGTTTAGTAAGATATATTGCATGTCCTTAGAGTAGACGTTTTACTGAAGGAATTTTTTTGAATGAAAAAAAAAATGGGAATTAATTTTAGTTCTTGATTTACTTTTTGGAAATTCATTAAAATGATATATTTAATTTCAATTTATCAGTAATTGTGAATAGTATAATTATGGTACGGATAATAAATTACTAGGTCTATTTTTAATTTAATCGTTTTATCTTAAATTAATATAAATGTTAAGTATAGATTATTTATTGCTTTGTTTTTAATATATAACATTTGTTCCCTCCTGAAATTAATGTTTTAGGATGTCGCTTAGGGGATATATTCAAAATTAATAGTATTTGATGGATGACTTAAACAAGGGAAATTTAAAAAAAAAGAATAGATGTATCTCGAATTAAATTTTAAAATCGATTCGTTATCGTGACATGAAGATGAAAAATGTGAAAAAAAACTACTTTATTAGATCTGATTTACGTATTTACTTACAATTTCTTTTGTTCGTTTTTCATTGATAAAAAATTGCTACAATTTTATTGTTGAAAGGAAATTTTTTATTTTCTGAATATTAATGCAACTCATGGAGTAAATATATCCAGAAAAATATGACAGATTGGTTACTGGTACAGATTGGTGCTTTTACATTGACATGTATCCAAAACGAAATTAAAAAGTGTAATATTTTCTGTCATATCTTTCTCAGTGTACCTAAGGTTGTTTACAAATTTGATTTGTCATACTTTAGAACTGTTCCAGCAACTTGTTAATGTTCTCCAAAGTTGCAGGAAAGATATAGAAATGCTATGTTGCTGAATCAAATTTTGTATATTTGTTATTATTATTATTGTTACTGTCATTACTATTATTATTATTATATTTATGAATGATAATCTCATTATTTCTTATTATACATAAATATTCTCTAAAGTGGCAAAAAACTTTGTAGTATTATTTAAATGTTTTCAACAATATTAGTTATCCTCATTTTTTTAAGTTATAAATTTCAATATCCATGAAAATTGAACTCAAGTTAGGAGAAAATGTAGACAATGTTTGAAGTAAATAAAAAATGGCAGTTTCGTTTAATAAATTTTTCTTAATCGAAGAACCCCACGCTTGAGGTGGGGGAAGGAATAATGTCGAATAATTGACAAATATTCTTTTTATAATTTTCTTGTTGTCGACAATTCTGTTCAAGTTAATTTAAATATAACGACGCGTCTGCGGTTATCGCATTGATTATGACGACGACCATAATATCTCATGAAATTAGAAGGCCATTAAGTTCATTTGCCGTTTCATTACCCCTTTAATTAGTCGCGTTCTCATTATCAGCCAACCAGAACCGTAAACTTTCGTTACTAGTTTCGCGTCATTGACGCTGCGATTCCATGATTGGTTGGGGAATTTTTGAATCTCGTCAGTAAATTCGTAACGGGAATTTCCGTTTTTTGAGACCATCCATATGAAGTTCGATAAATTTGAAAATTTCGGAAGACCAGTCGCACGTGCTCCTGGATAATTATTCTCATGATGAATGCGTATTTACACATATATTCGCGATAAAGCGGTAATGCCCCTGAATTACTGCGACCGGCATATCCAAGTCCGCGTACTTGCGCCGAAGCAATAATTCAGGGAAACGCCCTGAATTAAAATCCCGCCCGGTAAATAAATTCGGGTGTAAATTTTAAAAGCGTTGACGCGGAAAAACGCGCAGCTGGCAGATAAAATGGCGAAGTGAGAATTCGGGTAATAGATGTGAAATTTGTTTGAACTATTTTATCGAATCTTACATTATATGTATTTTACACTTTCTTTGTTCCAATTCAGAAAGAATTCAAACATTTGGAACAGTTCTTAAATACAAAATGAAAAGAATTTCATTTTTGTATTATTACATTTCAGCATTCATTTAAATTATTGTTTTAATAATGATGATAATATAATAATAATAAGCAGATAAAAGGACCTTGAAAATAAATATGTGATACAATTATTAATGATAGTTAAACTCCAAAATTAATTACAATATTTCCTTTTAAATCATTAAAATTTAAGCTTATAACTTCATTTAATTATACCTTAAATATCAAGTAGTTTCATTCTTAACAATTTTAATATTTTAATATGAAATTTTGTATTTCACTGGTGTCTCAATGTAGAAGCAGTATGTAATTGTTAAGTGAAAATTAAGTGACAAGTGGAGTGCAGATGCAAATTTTAATAAACCTTGTACCGCTCATCAGTTTCCATTTAAAATGAAGCTACGTTTTCAATTTGATTTCCCGGGAGTAATTAAAATCACATACAGTTCATTTACGCAGCAAGTAAATACGATGAGTTCATTAAACGACGCTTAATCTTCAATTGCCATATTCACTTCTCTGCCGCAAAATTGATCAAATTCTTCCAAAATTAATGCATTCGAATTATCAAAACGATGCAATTATTTGAATTGCTATTTTGTATAAATCGAACTAAATTTGACGCATTTATTTTGAATTTTGTTATCAAATATATTACATCGTTTTTCAAACAATATTTTTCAAGTATCGTATTATTTTAATTAGTTAAATCAGAGTGAATGTGTCGCATGCGAAAATATACAAAGAGTCTTTAATAACAGTTTGAACGAAAAAGTCGAAAAATTGATATCTCTTACAATTGTATGGGTAAAAAAGAGAGCGCTTGAAATAAATTAAGTTGGATTAATTATCCAATATAACGTTTCCAGACACTAAACAAGTAATTGATGTAAAAATGATCTACCGTGTAAGAACATTTATTCATCTTGATCCGGGGGCATCAGAAGCGCACTTTCGGCCTCGTTTTGCTGGCAAATCCAATCCAATTAATTTCCTTTTTTTTTTTTTATTTCTTTTTCTTTCTCTTTTTTTTCGCAAGCGCTTTGGCAAAAATGTAAGAGGCTTTGAAAAGACACTCGAATGAGATAAAGTATTTATTTAAGAGAAAGTAAATATAGACTCCGGCGAGCGACAGTATAACATGCCTCAAGAGACGCCATTTACCTTTTATTTAAACCCGGCCAATTTGAAATAATAACCATTCAAATGTATTTTCGTTGACACTGCCGGCTCGTCTTTTATGATTTTATATAGAATTTTGTGTAAGGCTGATATGCCTAATGGAATCCTATGTATAATGTTTGAGAGGACTCACCCGTGTCGGAATTCCCTCCAGTGTTTTCTGTAACATAAACAATGTAGACTATTAGTATTATGTTGCTCTTTCTTTGTCTCTACTTTATTTATTCATTCTAATGATAATTAACCTATTATGCTGACAGTGATGTATTAGTTTATATCGCACGGAGAGAAAAGATTAATAAAAATTGCTAACATTGTTAGTAAACTGGTCATATACATGAAAAAGTCGAAAAATTACTATCCTAAGTTAGTAAAAAGTATCAGCATTTTGACAATACACCGAGAAAAATAAATAGCATATTTAGCAATAAATCCTGGAATACTGAACCTATACGTTCTTTGTATGTGTATCACTTATAATTTTTGGGAATTTTTTCTATACACATTGTATAGTATTCTAT
>JABFPN010006642.1:0-11297 GCA_022817305.1 Leptoteleia sp. ZL-2020 | reverse complement strand
ACACATATGCAATGAATAATAAATATCTAAAAACTTTTTTATACATTTTATAGACATCACGATAAATATTTATAAAATATATATAAGATATTGATAAATATTTATAAATATTTTGCGCTATTAGGGTATATTCCCCACATATGCCTGAGTATATTCCCGATATATGTCTGCATATATATTGACATATATAGCAACTTATATAAGTTTTCTTTCACGGGTATATAATAAAATAATAAATTTTCAGTAAAATGAATTTCTGAGAAATAAAAGTAAATTCCTAATTACTTAAGTTTGAATGTTAAATAAGGATGAAATTTTCAATAGAAAATCAAATGAGACGACGCGAAAGTATTTTTTTGGTTTAATCCAGCGTTTTCATTCGAGATTTAAGGTAAAAATTGAAAATTTTCACCGAATCGATGTTACTAAAGCGATAGACTCCGCCTTTTAACAATTACGCTTATTAATGAATGGCATTCTAAGTGGCACAATGCGCCTTCAGAAGGTAATATATAGGTATTCCAGCAAGAGAATATCGACACGTAGTCGTAATCGAGCAATGTGCTCGAGCAAGAAGTGTTCGCGACTCAATATACGGGCCAGCAAGCCAAACCGAAGCAATTCAAGAGGCGAATCAATTATATGAACGTCAGTAATATGTCGTTTAATTAATTGGATTGAAAATTGGACAGAGGAGGTTTCGTCCAGGACAACGTGAAAAATGTTTAATTCTAAAATATATATCAAACGGTGAAATATTTTGGGTGATCGGTGCAAATAAACGATGATTAAAATTCGAATAACCTTCCAAGGTCGTTCATTAAGTATCATTACTTTGGTGCTAAAATTTGAAATGATAACCCTTTTAATTTCAGTGTTACCCTCGAAGGTCATATTAAAAACTGGAATATAATATATATCTCATTTTGAGCTTCTGTTTTCCACTATAATTACCTAGAATGGAACGTTCTGGTATCGTCGTACACTGCTAGATTGATCGTGAGGGCGTGGCAATTCTTAAAACCATAAAATATATTACTAAATAATCTTTAATTCAACTAATTTATAGTATGAGACTGAAAGGGTTAATTATCATTAACTCACCAATATGGCGGAAGTGTAATAAGTACTTTGAAATGAAGCGCCACCTATCGTCGAAATTCAAATTACCAAAGCATCACTGACAGACAAATCAAACAAAGAATTCTAATTTTATTTATTAATATATTAGTAGCTAATGGTAAATATATGGCAAATCTGTTTTCCACAAAATTTTACATCAATACTGATATACCTTAAGCGATGATGCAAATTTGTCAATGTAAGACGTTGAAAAAAATTCCATTCTTTACAGTGCTTTCACGTTATGCCCCAGTTCAAAGTGCTGTCAAGTGACTTCTCAACTTAATTACAGGACTCTTGTGCTCCGAACAATTTTCTAATATAGCATTCACCCGTTACACAGTCTATCAGTCTTTATAGCCATGTTATCAGAAACGTTTAACAATTTCAATACCACAATAATAATGTCCGACGCGAGTACCAACGGGACCATTAACGTGACACAATTAATAAATAATAATGAATTAATAATTTATAATTATTGTATTAATATTCCAAGAAATCGAAATTATAAATGTAACTGAATACATATGTAGCCATATATGGATATACATGGTCCATATATGGAATTAATTGATATATAATAATTGATATAATATTCTAATCAATTACTGCCATATATCGACCATATATGTTTCAGTTATCGAGGGAATTATTTTATAATAAATCACGATTTATATTTTCTCGACGTTTTCTCTAAAAATGTAACGCGACTCCGGGACAAAATTATGAAAATAAATCGGCAAAAGAAGCATTTGAAAGGAGCTACACATTCAGTACATATTTCTACATTCGCGTGGCTTAAATGGAATTGATACCACAGTTTGATACACTTGACTTCTTTCACATAGAAGATCGCCCAAGTTATTTCGTAAAATTTCCAACCGAGAAAATTTATATATGAAACAACCGGTAGAAACTCATAAGAAAACGATGTAAAATGCACGAAGTTTCCTCATGGAACGTCGATTCATGAGGACATAAAAAGTTTGAAATTTCAACTGGAACGTTTCATATTAAATACACGCCCATAAAAAAAAGGGGAACTTACTTGGGCAACGAAAACTGCTTAATTAGAAGTTTTTTTTTACTATTAAAACTAGCCGGGGTTCTATTGAAATTGAAAAATTTCAATTGACGTGCAATAAATTAAGGTTTTGATATTAAAGGGAATGCAATTTCGGGACAAACCCATTACAAATAAAACTAGCCAGATATTCGATATCTGTTACTCGAACATTACGCGAAATCATCCGAATCCTGCCAAAGAATATGATACCTCTAACTAAATATTTTTATATCCAAGTGAAAGAGGAACGTAAAGGGAACTGACATAAAATTTTATCTACTCACATTAAACTGCGACCGATTTAATTAATCCAAAGTGAATTAAATATTATTCCAAAATCAAATTCCCAGGTAAAAATTCATATATATGACATATATGTCGCCATATATGTTGATTTTTACATAGTATAACATGTCACATATATGTCACATATATATATATTGATACATCGCCATTAATAGAGCCTGAACGAAAGGCTTGTTTCGATATTAAAAGCGATCGTCGATGCAATAAATTGATATTGCTGGAACTCGCATGGTGAAGTCTTCTCCAGCATGAGGACCCCTGACGCGTCGGCCGTTTCCAAGACGACCGCTTTGAATTACCTATGGGGTTTAATCAGGACTCACCGACGCGGCTCAGATTGCGCGAGGACTGCCCGGACCGGACGATAATCCGTATCATTTCAAAACTATTTGCCGTGGTAACGTCGCTGACATTTGACACGTTAATCCACGAAGTGCTGGGCCGAGACACGTACGGTTCCGATCGCTGCGACACTGTGCCATGAGGCATCCGATTGGACTGTGGATTTAAAGTGAAGCAGCCACCAATTTATCTCTTTTCAGGGGTAAACGTTATTTGGCCCCTAATAGTAAAGAATATTTCTGGTAGATTCTGAAAATATTCCGAATGTACACCCAGTCCAGACGATTCGTGACCCACCTAAGTAAGAGAGTTTAAGTTGGCTATTCTGCTAATGAAAACAGATTTAGAAACGCAGCTTAAAGATGTGTAAAAAATAGCGAACGCTTTTTCTTTAAGCTGCGTTTCTAAATCTGTTTTCATTAGCAGAATAGCCAACTTAAACCCTCTTACCTTAAACTTAGGTGGGTCACGAATCGTCTGGACTGGGTGTACCAATATATACGAATGTTTCTTGCTATTAGGGGTGCCTTAAGTAGGGTCAACAGACGAGAGGGAAGATACATCGTTGGCTTCTACTCATATGGATTTAGGGACAGCTGGATGACAGTTGGATATTAGCTGGATCAACCAGCTATTGTAACCCTAATAGCAAGAAATATTCCAGAATATTCCAATTTGTCAAAAGTATTCCAGAATACTCCAAAGATATGTTGCACTCGCATCGATAGGTACTCGTACTACGCACGACCCTGTCATTTGGCTAAAACTACTCAGAGATATAAAGGATTTCCCAACGATATGAAACGATAAAATCGATATAATCTAGTTAACACTTTTTCAACGGCATTGATTATATTAAGAAAACGAGATTGGGTTCTATTAAAAAAATAACGAACGTTAAACTCGATTACATTGAAACGGACGAGGGACGGAAAAATCTGATCGACGAAATGGAATTCAGTAATGACCGGAATTAGCAAAGATGAAAAGGAAAAAGGAAAAAAAAGGAACGGAGGCGAACTTCCCTCGCTTCATTATCCAAGCCAGGCATTGAGGTTATAAATAAACGAAATTCCGTTTCACTTTGATGGGCCGCGCGATAAAAACTTAAATTGTATACGTAAATTATTTCGCAGTTAGTAGCAACTTGCGAATTCCGGTCCGCTATCGTTAGCATTCGAGCGATGAATCAAATTGCAAGGATTAAATCAGATAACGGAACGTTAAATGTCCTCGAAATGGCTTAACATTCGTTGCTAAATATGCTCCGAGGAGATTAGCCGTCAGCTTTCGAAAACATCTTTAAAGTAAACAAAAGGCGGGACAATTCTTGCTGGTAACTTAATAAAACACCGAACGTCAACGCCTGCCATTTATCAGGAATGAAAAATCTTATACGGCTTCTTTTGCAAAGGAAAAAAAAAATTGTCTCATTCAACTTCAAAGGGTATCCTAGAATTCATCCAAAGGAGACGCAAGTAATATTCGTGGTCTATGTAAATGTTCCAGTTTATCCATCCAATGTGCATTTGCACCGGAAGATCATATGCTTCGTAGTAAGCATCAAAGACGAGATATATCAAAATGATTTATGCAGTTACGCGAACTTGAACGAGTGTAATCGAATAGAAACAATACTCGTCGTAGATACTATCTGGGCTGCGTGCAGTAATCTATCTTCGGTACGATATGAATTTATTCAAACATCACATTTTGGTAGGATAAAAATATCGTTTAGAAGTGATGATATTGAAAAAAACAGAAACTTTGTTGAAACCAGAAAGACAGGATAATATAAAGTAGATGTGCATAAGCAAACAAATTCTTATTTGTTTTAGATTTCTATTTTATGGAAATCCTATTTTTCTTATCCTTAAAATGTACAAGATGCAAAGTATACTATGTATATCATTTTAGTCCCTCGAAATGTACGTTTCACATTTATATAATGAGTAAACTTCCAACGATCCAGTAAATTCTTGAAGTGTTTGACATGATTCTTCCATGAGCAATGCCTTCTATTCTTCATCTTTGAACTTTTTTGCCTGTACAAGACGTTCCTTGTCTTCTAAGTCCAAGTCACCAATTTTAAAGCACGCAAATCACTTTTGATGCAATAGAAAAAGTTGTTACGCTTAAATTGAATAATATATACCAAAACTGATGCCTTATCACTGCTAAAAATGTATTGTGCTACCAACGCCATCTCTAGTTAAACGCTATAAATTAATTCCAGCTCCTAATATGTCTTCTTGATTCAAGGTGCACGGCAATCAACCTTGCACGAACGGTATTTAACTTTCGGTGCTTACAAATAAATAAATCAATAAAATCTAATGTGATGCAAGGTTAATGTTATCAAGTTTATCACCTTATATCACTTGCTCCGACCGATTAACCAAATGCTGCGATAAAAATAGCTTTTAAGAGCTCGCCATTTTTTCGATCCATAATTCAGGGAATGCCGTCCCAAGGGGGGGCCCCTGAAACCATAAAGTACATTAGCATTAAAACTTTTCTAATTACTTGCATCATTCAATTTAAGTGCTGCTAATAAAAAAGCAGATTTACCCGACAAGGGTAAAAAAAATGTCTTTTAATCGGATTAAAACTGCGATGGTAGTTGCAAGACAAAGGTTCGTTCCCAAGACACAGCGATTATGGTACTTTATCTTGTTTCACGTCGATTAGATAAACTCTAAAACGATGAGGAAAAAAGTACGAGTTACTAAATGAAAAACAAATGAAACTACTTGCAAATCAACTCTCCTTTATTTATTTACAATTTTGTTTTGTTGTTAGTTTAACACCACGTGCTTTCTAACCTTCAAATAAAACATTTTTTTGAGACATCACTGAGCCATATTTATTTAAATATTATATGTGAACCTAACTCTTTATAACATTACCTTATTTGCATAAATTTTTTAAATGGAAAAATGAAGAAATGCCATTTAAAACAAGGAATATCAAAGTCATAATAAAGCAATGTATAAATATAAATACCTGTAATAATTAATAATCTTTGTAGGAACTTTTCCCCCATGTGGCACTTAATTTATGTAATCTAATATTTCTGTTACAGTAACCGAATAAAACATAATTATGTCGGCGGAGGTTAGGTCTGCTCGACCAACAGTGCCAACTGTTCCACAATCAAAGAGGCCTACAATTTTAATTTATCCTACCGGTTAGTATTACCATCCTTTTCTATACCACTAATATTCATTAAACGTTATAGCAACCGTTCTAAAATGAACCAAAATTCTCGAGTCATTAAATATTATTTATTCTAAGGCACATTCCAACATTCACTGCCAGTACCGCATTAGAAAGAGAAAACCATAAAAGGTTAATAAGCCAGAAAAAGGTACATAATACTGCCAGTCAATTTTGGAACACGGCCCCAATATATAATTAAACAAGATATATATAATATAATTAAACAAAGTAAAAAAAATTAATAAAAAATTACAATAATTGTATAACAATAACAATGTAGTTTAACTATGGAAAACTCTACTATAGTTTAGTGCCACGGTTTAAGCCACAGTATCTTTTTTCTCTGAGCAGGTAGCCATAATTAGTATTTTACACTTCGTATTCTAATGCGATGTATCATCATTTTAAAGAATCAACTAATGCAGGCGGAATAAGTATTTCCTTAATTGTGGATTCTTTATAAACCAAGTGCTCTGCTCCCGCGAAATGAACACTTTACCGGTTAAGCGAGGTACGTCTACTGTGAACGAGCGAAGTAGCCTCACTTCACCTTTAAGAAGCTCATTCGTTTGCGAATCACATCACGGAGAGACACTCTGACGCGTAACATTTTTTTTTATATAATCAAAAGCATGATATCTGCAACAAAGTAGATGGTATTAAGAAAAAAGTTCGTTGTCCCTTTTAATCCAACATTATAAATTAGACGAATAAGAAATTATGTAGAAATGTATTTTGTTATTATTAAAATATGGGAAATAAGAGAATCGCCACGCCCCCCGCAATCCAGTGGTGTACGACGATACCAGAACGTTCTAGACTAAACAAAATGGCGGGAAATTGAGGCTCAAAGCGAGATATAGGTTATGTTCTGTCCTTCAGTATAATATTCAGGAACAAAGCTGGAACTGAAAGGGTTAAACATTACTAATATAAATAAAAGGTATATATAATATATATAAGATTGCTTTCTGTCAAAATTTACATATAATTAACATTCATATATTATATAATTTATTATACATTTATAAATCTTGATACGATATAATTATATTTAAACTTTTTTTTTCTCAAAGCAAATTCTGTCGCACAAAAGTCTTGCCGTTTCGCGACTAACTTGTGAATTCTATTTAAAAAAATGACACCTCATTATATTACCCCTCTTTAACTGCGCTGATAATGCGAGAAAGGTCCCTTTTGTCGCGTGATTTTCGCTGATTACACGTACTGTATACCCGCGCCCTTAATGTAGTTTACCGAACAAACCAACTGTCCCGTCGACTGATAACGTGCCAAAGTTAAATACACAAAAGGGGTAGTCATGACAGCATCAATTAAATTGCAAGCTTTGTAACTCGCGCGCCGCCATTCACCTATCCGTCCCGTACATTTAATGCACGTTTTTAATTATCGATCGGCATTTTGTGTACAAATTCAATTACGCCATCGCCCGGGCTCGATATTTAAATCATTTTAAAAGTCAATTGACTTTAAACTAATTTCTTTATACTTTCCTAATGACGCTAACTTGAGCGAAAATTTGCTTGTCCTCGTAACCAGTTTTATTCAATTCTCCTCTTTAACGTGTATGATTATTAAGAAATTGGATTAATGTAACAATTTGCAATCAAAACTTTTGAAGCCTATGTAAAAATCAACGTATGACATACGTGCATCGAATAAAAAGTTGGTAACACTGACCAAAGGTGAAGGGCTACCAACCTAAAATCACTTTTAGTCGAGTTAAGTACGATATTTTATTTGCCGTGAAAGTTAATTATGTTGGTAACCCTGAGGGATACCAATACATTTTATTTTTAAGGTCATATTTATCTTATCATCATATATATATATATTTATATTTTTATAAATCATGTTTACAATTACTTAGTAAAAATTACTGGTTTTTTTTAATGAAAAAATTTCTGTTTATAAGTATAACATTTAAAATTAATTTCTTTGCTCTTAAAAAACTAGTAATTTTTACTGAAATACGGATATACATCTGAAACGGTGTTAAAAACGGTAATTTTTCCCCGTTACATTTTTCCCAGTGTGTCGCATTTATGATTTGCAATATTAAAGTAAGCCTAACGCAATTTGAACAACTTTGAATTTTAACTCGCTTTGTAATTGGGACACGTGATTCTTATCCTTCGTGTTATCCGGCAAAGGTCGACAGCAACGTTTCGAAGTTGTAGCACAAAATCGTTATTTAAGTAATTTAATAGACCTTGGCCTATGGTGTAACATTCAAATTCGTCACGTGCATATTAATATGGCCACGAAATCCGTCATATTGCAACAATCCGTTTATTACTCTATCGATTCTGTTCCAAACTTTTCCAATGCCAATTCAATTCGGACTTTTCGTATAAAATATAAAAATAAAAATATATATGATTCATATATGCTCTATATATACTCTATATATGCTCTATATATACATACTATATATATATATATGTAACATATGTGCGACTTATATGTTGATTTTTAAATAGTGCTTCATATATATCCCATACATGTGACATATACGTTAACATATATGGGACATATATGCAATCGTTATGGCAAACATATATTACCATATACGAGACTGTTCCAAACCAACAGAACATAGTGAAACGGACCGTTTGAAAATGTTACTAGTAATTTATGGTATTTCCCTTTTCTCGGTGCATCCTTTTTTGTCCCTAAATGAAAACCGCGGGAAATTTGAAAATAAGAGGGAGAAAGTCGATGCAAAAATTTGCACTATTAAATTAATTTTGAGAACGTCTGAAGAGTGCTTCCTCGAGAGGCAGAAGGAAAGCAAATTTAAAGAAGGAGGGAAACAATAGAGCGAGGGGGAAGTTTTAGAGGGCGATGTATTTGGGTAGCGAAGGAAAAATAGAAAGCGAGTACTTAGCACGATTGCAAATTGCGATACAAGTGCGATTCTTCTTGCGCGAGGTCGAGATGAGTCTCACAGCGAGATTAAATAATTAAGTGACATTTGTGCAACTTGCAACTCCCATCGTAAATAGTATTGAGCGCAAAGAAGGCGAGGTGAAGAGCGGTTCATTGACGAAATGCTGATAAAAACACTCGTCCGTGAGTTAAATTAAATTACTTTTGTTCGACGTAAAACAATAACCGAATGGATTAAACAAAGATTTCAAATCAAAGTGAAATGTAAAAGAAAAATTATTGAACAAAATTTCTATTAAATTTAATAGTAAAATAGAAATATAAATGTTTATAATTGATACTTCAATTCTTTTTAAACACAAAACATCAATTCAACAAAGTAATAACATGAAGAAATAACTAAATTTACAACCTTAAACATAAATATTGAATACAAGTTGTTTGTATATTGAAAAGTATATATATTGCTTTTGGAACACATGTGAGAAAATAGGAATTTGTGTTCTTAAAAACAAACAAAAAATGCCTAAGTTCAGACTAGTGACAAAAAAAAAGAAAGACGATCCCTTTCACTTTTTTTTTAGTTTTTTATAACATTTAAATGATTTCCAAAAGTTAATTCATTTTCATTTTTGTAATTAAATCTTTCAACATTTTAGTTTAATTAAAACTTAATTAAAGGCAATGTTTAAACTTAACTAAAGCAATATTTAACAACACGAGAAAGCTTTTAAAAGTTCACGATGATCTATTTAACTTTGCTCCGGACCATTCGTTGAACTAAAAAAAAAAGTAAAAAATAAGTGCCAAGGATCTTGATCTACAACTACAAATTGCTGTTTTTACATTAATCAACAATTATCGTAAAATAAAAAGCTTCGTGTTTTACTTGTTGTTTCTGCAAAAAAAAACAACCTTATAAATGTTTACATTCTACATATTTCTATAATATAATTTGAGTAAAAAGCACTTAAAAATGAAACGCTTTCCCCCCAAAAAAATGTCTTTTTTGGCACGTTCCAACTTGAACAATTCCTTAAATTAAAAAAGGATGCATTTATATGAACGGAGTTGTCTGTCCTTTTTTCAATTTAAGATATTGTTCAAACTGGAACATACCATTTAATTTTCAACAAATTTCATATTTTACATAAATTGCAGATGCATTTTTAATGCAGCACTGTAATCCCTCATACCTGTCAACATTTCATAAGTTTCATCCCGCAGTTAAAATATTTTATAAATACACGTTATTTTACTTTTATTTGAAACCGTTGTAATCGTAACGAAGAATAAAAATACCTAGTCTTAAGAAAATAATCTAAAAAAAAAAGGAGGGGTGGAGATGAAAATAGACGTGGTTCTTTGTCACGTATCAAAAGCGCGGGCAAGTTCAAACGAGTTTGATTTATGATTCTTTTTGTTCGTATGCTCGCGTAAAAACGAGAAATTTTATTTCGCGGAAAATAAAAGCTTTTGCGTTAATGCGAAAGAAAAATTACGCAACGGAAAATATTTATATTAAACAACGGATTAAAATCAATCTTCTCGACTTTTGCCGTTAAAACGCAGGAAAATAATTTTTATAACATATTTATTATGGTCAAAATGGAACATATATGGTCCACGTATGTTTTAATAGTAATATATAAGAAAATAAAAAATTTAGATATGGACTTATAAACATGGAATACATGTTGAAAAATAAAATTACACACACACACACAAATTGCCTCCGTAATTCATAATTTATTTTTGCCCTTGTTTCAGTATCACCTGAAAGTATAATTGTGCCGATAGTGTCATGCATCTTGGGTTTCCCCCTGCTGGCGCTTCTTGTCATATGCTGCCTAAGAAGGAGGGCCAAATTGGCGCGCGAGCGCGCAAGAAGGAGGAACTGCGACCTGGACCACGGCGCGCTCAGTCTCGTGCGTTTCAGCCCGGTGCACCGTTTAGGTAACGGAAAGCTACGACGAATTAGAAATGGTATTGAAAAAACGTCAGACGAAACTGGGTCAGAATCCCGCAAACAGTGTGCTGTTCCTCCCATCGCAATTCCTCAGCGTTAAGCCTTTGTTTCGCATTATACGAGGGTGGATTGATAAGTTTCCGGCCTGACCAAGAGATGGCGCCACTAGGCCTACCTTGAGGTGGCGTTCTATAGTACCATCCTTAGATAGCTTGTAGCAATAATTTCAGCCCGATCGCCATGTTAGTTTAGGTTTGAGGGCACACTGAACAAGACGCCTCTGTGTTTTTCTTAAAAATGGAAAAGCTGGAAAATCGTGCTGTCATCAAATACTTCTATTTGAAGGGGTTAAAG
>JABFPN010006641.1:0-11298 GCA_022817305.1 Leptoteleia sp. ZL-2020 | reverse complement strand
TTAATTTATATTTTAAAGTATGGGTGATTCAACCATACTTATTTAAATATAGTAATAAAACAAAATATTTAATACATGAATTCCCTATATATGCATGAGGAAAATGTATTCCACTGAATGCGCGTCTGATAGAAACGCTGCCTTAAATTATGTTAGGTTAGGTAAACTGTCATGTGTCAAATGTTGGTACATTTTATATATACTAATCTGGGAGATTCATCCAAATGAAATCTATTAAACGAGTCTGGTTGCGCTATCTATACTGATTTAGGTGTTCCGAATATTACCATACTGTTTATATAGTGCATATAAACATTTAGGTGTGCTCTTGAAACTTTTTTTTCCGTGTATACTCGCTTATCCGCGTTATTTGTAATCACCGGCTACGTCATCTTATCATCAAATTCAATTGCTTTACTATTTTCATTTCAAATTTAGCTCATTCACCTCACATCATAATTCCGCGATTTAAATTCCATTTAAGTTGTATTTCCTACTTTCCCCTCTCCCTACACCGCTGTACCCGTTATTTGCAGTACGACCTTTTAAAAGGAACGCCGATTGTTACGAAAAGTCAGTCATTATAGTCAGTCAGTCTGTCATTATAATTAGTTTTTACTAAAATTTTGTTTTGCGACGCAAGTGCGGTTTTCTCTTTTTTTCAATTGTTAATAAACGTTTAATTTAAGTTTATTCGCTGCCTTTCTTTATTGACCTTACCCTTTCCCGGCAAACGCAGTTAGCGGTGGCGCTAACATTAAATGGTCCTTCGAGCCGGATAGGGTCTCAGGTCGAACTAGAAAATAATCAAGTGATAGAAAAAATTCGCAATTAATTCATTTTAACGCACGCAATGTCGGACATAAAAGTGTTGTTCCGCGAATTGTCCAACAATGCAAAATTTATACGCAACTGTGTCTCGAATCTGAAAAAAACGCGGTCGCACAAACTTTTCGGTTCCACTTCTTCGTGGTCGCCTCGAACTATTAAAAACAGCCTGGAAGGAGGTAAAGCTGCAAAACGCTCAACTAGAAGCCAACACCACGGAGGAGGAACAGAAGCAGCTTGAATACTTCCAAGAGGAGGAATTCGAAGCCATAAGTGAGGCCTACTTGGACGCTGTGGACTACTTCAACGTCGAGCTCAGCTCCTTCGTCGCTTCCACATCCGCTGCCGAATCTCCGCTTGATACTTCCGCCTCGCACCACGCTGGTAACGTGAGTTCCCGTAGGGAAATCAAATTACCCGTACTCGAGCTGCCCCGCTTCAATGGCGAATTCCGCGATTGGCCCCATTTCGCCGATTTATTTTCGTCCGCGATCGCGAATGTTACGGGATTAGGTGGAGCTCAAAAACTCCAATATCTAAACGCTTGTCTTTCCCCTAATGCTCGCGCGATGATTTCGTCATTAAAGATCGAGGACGCGAATTTCGAAATAGTTTAGGCAACTCTCGAGGCTCATTTTCGCAACAAAAGGGTGATAATTCACGCGCACCTCGGACAGTTATTGGACTTACCGCGACTCGAGGGAAGAAACCTCGAGAAACTACAACATACGTCCAAGAATCTCGCACAATCTCGCTCAGCACTCGAAAATCTCGGTTCTCCAGTCAACTACTGGGACCAAATATTAGTTTACCTCATTACGCAAAACTTCGACTCTAAATTGCAAAACGATTGGGAAGCCTTGCTCGGCGACAGTCGGGAATTCCCCACTTACGCGCAATTAAAATCCTTCATGGATAAAAAGATTGCTACGCTACTGGCACTCTCCGTATATGAGAAACCGCGCTCCGCCATCGTGAAATCTCACAACGCCATAACGCAGAAGTCCGACTCGGACCAAAAACGCAATTTCCCCACGGGAGGAATAAGTCAATATCGCTAAACCCATTCAAAAAGCGAAAATTTCCGTAACGCAAAGGCATGCCCCTATTGCAAATAGGTATACGCACTTTACGCCTATTTCAAGTTCCGTGACTTAGACGTGAATTCCCGAGTGAAATTCGTCCGCGACAAAAATTTGTGTCTCAATTGTTTGAGCGGAATACACCGATCAAACGATTGTGCCAGCAGGTCCTCCTGCCGCGAATGTGGTAAGCAACACCACACACTTCTGCATTTCGAACGAAAGCAGATTGCCTCGCAAAGTGCCAATTTTGCTGAAAAAGGCACAAAATTCAACCCCGCTGAAAATGTTGATCGCTCTCCAATCAACACCGAAAATGAGAATATGTCCTCTCCCGCTACACATTGCTTCAATTTGCTTGTTGAAAAACCGAGATCCATAATTTTAGCTACCGCTTTAGTCAAGCTATACGACAAAAACGGAAACAGTGTAAAAGTACGCGCGCTAATCGACCAAGGTTCGGAGTCTTGCTTCGTATCCGAAAGCGCGGTCGAATTGCTCAACGCAGACGTGGAGAAAACCAACGTCGCCATCTCCAGGGTCGGCGCAGGACCGACCGGACGCACCGCTGGACGCGCTTCCCTCAGCATGAGCGCTCACGACGCGAGCGCGCCGTCAATCTCGTTCAGCGCTTACGTACTCCGGCGCATAAGCGCTTATCAGCCGCCGTCGCCGAAAGTCAAGTGTCAGGTCTCCCTGATGCACTTAAACTTGGCGGATCCTCACCTTCATCAAGAAGAAAAGGTTCACCTTCTCCTTGGCGCTGATTTGTACGCGCAATTAATTCAACCGGGTGTAAAACGTTTGTGGAACAACGGCCCGATCGCGCAAAACACTCTTTTCGGTTGGATAATTTCAGGCCCACTTGACTCGAATCCACCGCAAAAGCACGCTATAAATGTTTGCCACGCTAACATTCTCGAACAGTTAAATAATTCTATTAAACAATTTTGGGAAACGGAAAATGTTCCTACAAAACAAGTGTTAACTCGAGAGGAACAAGAATGCGAGGAACACTTGACTCGACTGGAACGCGATTTCGCCCGCCTGCCAAACTTGGCCGACAATTATCAATCGTTTATAGCGGAATATGAACAAATGGGCCATATGACACGACTCGAATCAATCTCCGCTGCACGCGTCTTGATACCGCATCGCGCTGTATTTCGCGAGGACAGCAAAACGACGAAACTTCGCGTCGTATTCAACGCGTCGTGCCCAACTTCCACCGGTCGTTCGCTTAACGACATTTTACATGCAGGATCCAAACTGCAGCAGGACATTACTGCAATAATTACCAACTGGCGAATACACAAATACGTGTTCGCCGCCGACCTAGAAAAAATGTTTCGCCAAATCTGGGTTCACCTAGACGACCGCAAATGGCAATGCATTCTTTGGCGCGATTCAGTCGCAGACGAAATTGCCGCTTTCTCTCTCAATACGGTGACTTACGGTCTCGCTTGCGCGCCATACCTCGCGATGCGCGCTATCTTAGAATTGACGCGTCGCGAAAACGCCCGCTTTCCCCTCGCCGCCAAGGTGCTCGCGACCGACACGTACGTCGACGATGTACTATTCGGCGCGTCAACAATAACAAAAGTCCTTGAGATTAAAAGGCAAGTTACAAGCCTTTTTGAATGCGGAAAATTAAATCTATGCAAATGGGCCAGCAATTCCCTCGAATTATTAAACGCAATACCAAAAGGCGTGCATTCTCATGCAATAGAAGTTGACCTTTTTTCCGAAACAGAGTTAAAGGTTTTGGGAATTCGTTGGAACCCGCAAAAGGATATTTTCTCCTTTAAAATTAACACTTTCTCCCTAATCACTTCGTTAACTAAACGCGAACTTTTTTCTGCCATCGCAAAATTATTCGACCCACTCGGTTGGCTCTCACCAATCATCATCCGCGAAAAATACTTATGCAATCGCAATGGCTGGAAAACAAGTTTCAACCGAAACTTTAAATACATGGAACTCCATTTGTCAGGAATTGAACCTGCTAAATGATTTTTCTCTTCCCCGCTGGATCGTTTACGAGGATGAAATCACTAAAATACAGATACACGGATTTTCGGACGCTTCCTTGCGCGCATACTCCGCCGTAACATACATACGCCTCGAAAGGAGCAACGTACCGCCGATTATCTCCCTGATATTGGCAAAAACTCGCGTCGCCCCCATAAAAACTGAGTCTCTTCCCGTTTTGGAATTAAACGGAGCTGTACTTTTGGCGAATTTAATCCGCCACGTGGTCCAAAACTTGGCCCTCGAAAAGGTCGAAATCTATTGTTGGTCGGACTCTACGATCACTCTCTCATGACTGAAAAAACACGCATCCAATTGGACCACTGCTATCGCCAACCTGGTCTCAAAAATACAGAGTCTCATTCCACAGGCTACATGGCGACACGTGCCGTCCAAACAAAACCCTGCGGATCTAAACTCTCGTGGAATAAAGGTCGAAGACTTTATCTCCTCAACCCTTTGGTTACAAGGACCCCCTTGGCTTTCTCTTCCTATTGAAGACTGGCCTCGAAAAGAATTAAACGAAAAAATTACGGTTGGGCTCAAAAAAATTCACTCCACACCATTTCAGTTTCCACTGAATGGGATGTTTTATTTAAATTTTCATCTTGGTCAAAACTGATCCGAGTATTCGCATATATTCTGAGGTTCGTTAAACTCAGTAAAAGTACTGAGGCACACAACTCAGTATTAACCGCAGGAGATCTACACCAAGCTACTCTCGCTATAGTGCGAATCATTCAAAAAACGCACTTTGCAGAGGAAATCAAAGCGCTGAAAGCCAATAAACCTCTCCTCCCCCGCTCAAAAATAATAAGGTTATCCCCTTATCTGGAATCAGACGCAATTATCCGTGTAGGAGGTCGCCTCCAAAATTCGAATTTAACTTTCGAACAAATTCACCCCATTCTTTTGCCTGATCACCACGTTTCACGACTGATCGTAAGGCAATGTCATTTAAATTCTTTACACGGCGGTACTCAACTCATAATACGCCTTGTTCGCGAACGCTATTGGATCCTTAATTGCCGCAACATTACTCGCAACTTGATCCATAAGTGCACTGTTTGCACTCGTGAACGCGCGCAATGTGGGCAACAATTAATGGCGCCTTTGACTACCGAACTTACCAACTTTACTCGCGCATTTTTCAACGTAGGTATCGACTACGCTGGTCCTTTCCTCGTTCGCGACAGTGCCGGTCGAGGAAAACGCACTCACAAATGTTATATCGCTGTCTTTGTCTGCCACGCTACGCGTGCTATTCACATCGAATTGGTTCACGACTATTCCACCGCTTCCTTTCTCGCCGCGCTTGATCGCTTTATTGCACGACGAGGACTGCCTCGCCAAATAATTAGCGACAACGGTACCAATTTTGTCGGTGCTGACCGCGAATTGCGCTCTCGCCTAAGGTCTAATTCTCGCGACTACTCTGTCTTGAGAAAGTATGCAAACCACGGAATTAAGTGGCATTTCAACCCACCAGCTGCACCTCATTTTAACGGGCTACATGAAGCCGGCGTTAAATCGGTGAAACATCATTTGAAACGTGGGTGTCAGGAATTTAATAACGCCAATATCAGACATATTTTATGACACTGAACTATATCTATTCAAGTGCCAAAGAACAGCAGAATGGAGCGCTGTTTGCGTGCAAAATAGATTGCAACTAAATATTTAAACAATAATAATAATAACGTATATAAGTTGTTAGATGTTCGATAGCGTTTCGTTTCTTGGTTACACTTAAACTCATCAGTAAGGCTAGTGTAACCAATGCCTTATACGCTATGATTGTTTCAAGAAGATGTGGTGTACATATGCTATCTTTATCTCATTTCATTTGTGGGATAGATGAAAACATAATCAATAACACCCTCTATTTTGAAATTTTGATATCATCATCTTGAATTCAATCATTTGAAACGCGTCATCGGCAGGTTTACCCCTACCGCTGAAGAAATGCTCACTTTACTGTGTAAAGTCGAAGCTTGCCTTAATTCTCGCCCCCTCACCCCCTTGAGCGAGGATATTGAGGACCTCGCCGCGCTTACGCCTGCGCACTTCTCGATTGGCACCTCACATAATTCTTTGCCACAACGCGACTTCCCTGACAAAGGTTTAACCCTTTTATCGCGCTGGGAAACAATCCAGCAATTGACCAACAGGTTTTGGCGCAAATGGCAGAACGACTTTCTGCTCAATTTGCAACACCGCACTAAGTAGCACTCCACTCAAAGAAATCTCCTCTTGGGAACTTTAGTGCTTTTGAAAAATAACCTGCTCCCTCCATGCAAATGGGAATTAGGCCGAGTTATCGAGCTTTTTCCCGGCAAAGATGGGCTCACCCGTGTGGTTATGGTTAAAACCGCTCACTCAAAATATAAACGCGCCATCACTCAATTATGCGCCCTCAATTCAAATTGACGGCCCCAGGCGCCCGTTGCTGTTGGTTCCGGAGGACCTGTGGAAGCTGAGATCACCGCCATGCAACGTCTTCTAGGACCATCTCCGGCGCTACATCTACGTGCACCACCGGAACGGTTCTTCAAAGTTTCTATTATTTATGTTTTCCTTGTTCAACGCTCCTTTTTATTTGCGCCAGTCTTACACTGCCGCAAGGGGGGCTGTTTGTATCGGCGACAATGCCGATCGAGTGGATTTCGCAGCTCGCACTTTCGCGGCAGATTTTCGCTTACTTTAATTTAATTTTCGGCTTCCCGATAAGCCGCTATTATTTCGCTTCTAATTCGACACTTGTTTTCATTCGCGGTATACTCGCTTATCCGCGTTATTTGTAATCACCGGCTACGTCATCTTATCATCAAATTCAATTGCTTTACTATTTTCATTTCAAATTTAGCTCATTCACCTCACATCATAATTCCGCGATTTAAATTCCATTTAAGTTGTATCTCCTACTTTCCCCTCTCCCTACACCGCTGTACCCCTTATTTGCAGTACGACTTTTTAAAAGGAACGCCGATTGTTACGAAAAGTCAGTCATTATAGTCAGTCAGTCTGTCATTATAATTAGTTTTTACTAAAATTTTGTTTTGCGACGCAAGTGCAGTTTTCTCTTTTTTTCAATTGTTAATAAACGTTTAATTTAAGTTTATTCGCTGCCTTTCTTTATCGACCTTTCCCTTTCCCGGCAAACGCAGTTAGCGGTGGCGCTAACAGATTTATAAGACAGGGAAAATTATAAACAAAGAGTTCAGTTTCAGTTTAAGTTCAAACTATAGAGGTATAACCATAGTTCGCTATAGATTCGCAATTTTCGCGCAAACGCAATTCGCCAAATTTCGCACGCACGCTTGTTAATTCGCAACTTCAGTTTTTACTAGTTATATTACAACGCTGCGCTTTAATTTTATTATTTTGTGTTCATTTATTTTATTTGAAGTTATTAAGTATTGTGTTATATCTTTTACACCTATATTATCGTTCTTCCAACTACCTCGCATCAACTTCTCCTAACTGGCAAAACGCTGTTAGCCGACGCGCTAACACTTGTGGTGCATGAATCTGAAAGGGTGCAAAAATCTCGTTGCACCCAGAAAGAAACAGAAGTGGCAAGAGAGGTTTGCATAGACATCTAAAGACCATCGTGAACAAGATACCGTCTCCACGGAGTTAAAAGTGCGTATGGTGGTTTCCCTGGGGCTACCAACCCCCTGGGAAACGAAATTTATTGGTCAAGACAGAATAACAAGCCTCGGATACTCTGATTCTGTAATCATCAGTGCCAGGTCCACAGACACCGGTACTCCAATAAATGTGCCCGAGAGTCGCGACGATCTTGAGTCGTTCGGGTGCCGCTACCCTACATGCACAGCGGCATTCCCGACAAAAATCGGACGAGGATTCCACGAACAGAGGAAACACAAACAATGGTATGATAACACCAATGCTCAAGAGGGAACTAAGGCTAGATGGACCGATGAGGAAGTGAGAATGATGGCGAAGAGGGAAGCCGAGTTGATGAATCAATGGGTCAGGTTCATAAACATTGAGTTGAATAAAATCTTTACCGATCGCTCGACCGAAGCGATCAAATGTAAACAACGCGAAATCAAATACAAACAACTAGTCTCCCAGTTTAACAACGAAAGACAAGCTAGGTGTGCTCCAGCCGAAGGTCCTGAACCGGCAGAGCACCCAGCTAATAGTCAAATAAATCAGATGACCATCTCCGATAGATACAATATAAGAAGACGAGCTAGAGATGCTCCAGCCGAAGGTCAAAGTCCGGCGAAGCATCCAGCCGAGAGTCTTACTAACTGGAGAAGCGCAATTCAACTCTACCTTCATGAGCTGCATGTTCCGGCCCAGCTGCCAGAGGGCAGCGACCAGCTGATTCATGGAGCGCGCAACTCGGCGGGGGTGTCCCCGAAGAGGCTTGCGACGAAATCCTGGTCTTCCTTGACAGAGTCATACGGCCGACTAGAGCAAACGTAATACGAAACGATACTGTCAATTCGAATGGGTGTACGCAGACCAGAAGGCAGCAACGCAGATCGGAATATGCCAAAACGCAGGAGCTATGGAGGAGAAATCCTTCCAAGTGCCTGCGTTGGATACTCCGTGATTCTAAACCAACATCATCATTACCTTCCGATCAAATATTCGGCTTCTGGAGGAATGTTATGACAGCCAAAGTGTCGCTAAAGCTTTTGACGCGAACGTCAACCTCCAAAAAAGAACAAAAACCTGTAAATAAGAAAATTGAGTTTACGGGAAGTATGTTTTGTATCACAAACGCAAATTATCGCCATTTGCAATTGATTTGAAATGCTTATTATAAAACAAGTTTATTATCGAAAAATTATTTTATTACAAATTCATTTTACCTCATGCTTTGCCGATCGCAACCTAAATATTATAACTTTATTCCTTTGTCATATACGTACTTCATCTACCACGAAAATTATCATAATTGTTATATTATCGTAAAATATTTTTGTATAAAACATAATTTATATCACACGCAAATAATCACAATTGGCACATTATATTAAAATCGAACTTTTACGAATGTATTTTATCATAAAGTGAAATGATTTAAACAATTAAATTATCTGGAGGTCACATTATATATAAAATGTTTTATATCCCAATAAATTTATTAAAACTAAAAATATCACAAAATAATTTTATCGCAGACGCATTTTATTTTACACTCAAATTAGAATAACTATCTTATTATCGCATAATCATTTCATCGCAAATTTCATTCCATCTCAAGTAATGTATTCTAGCCATTATATTATAATAAATTTACTTTATCTTAAATGAACTTTATATCACACTCATTTTTGATCACAGTTGTAAAATGATCGCAAAGTAATTTTATAACACGCGCATGTTATCTCACGTGTAAATTATTGAAATCATCGAAAAGCACAAACATTATTTTATCGTAGGCATATTTTATATCTCGTTAAAATTACCGCCATTTTTAAACTGCTGCAAAATAATTTTATCACAGACGTATTTTGTCACACAGTCATAATATCACAACCGTAAACGTATCGCCAAATCTTCTTATCGCATATTAATTTTATCTCACAAGCAAATTATCACAACTGTCATTTTATCGTAAAATAAAATTATCGCACAAGTTTTCTACCATACACTCAAATGATCACACTTGTGGACACTAACCTTGTTGAAGGTAACTCAAAAGATTGCAATCCTATTGTTAATAACGTCCATAATACACGAACTTCGACTACTGACATTAGATGACGCGTGTAGCAAGTTCTTGTTTAAAATATTGGAAACCAATTTACCAAAAATACGTACACCCAGTTCGATTGAAAGCTCGCCCCCCAGATCGCTAGTTAAAAAGATTTATGTTGGTATTAATTATACCATGAAAGTAAAGATCGGAAAGTCATCTTGCATCCTTATTGTATTAAGACAGAGAACGTATATCAGATAGATCGGTCTTAATACAATAAGAATGCAAGATGACTTTCCGATCTTTACTTTCATGGTATAATTAAGACCAACATAAATCTTTTTAACTATAGCGATCTGGGGGGCGAGCTTTCAATCGAACTGGGTGTACATTCGCTATTGCGTTCTGATACCCACTGTAAGCAGCGCTGCAGTATAAGAATTAGAAAGGATAAAAAAGTGAATAAAATTAAAAAAGATTTTAATTAAGGTTTTTTCACGTCCATCTGCAGCATAATTACTTGCATCTGAGGCGAATTATTTTATCATTTTTAATATATGTAATTATAATATTTATTATAAAATTTCTTTTCTCATGTTTAAAGATTGTGAAGTAGTAATATAGTACGAAGCGGTGGCCACATGGTGGCGCTATCGAACACGAATAAAGAAATTGTTCGTGGAGACGTATCTGCGTAAAAGTTTTAGAGTGAGAGTCGCCGAGATGTAGCCGAGGTATAGGATTTTAACTGTTTAGATTCGTTTTATTTATGTTTGTTGTATTTATTAAATTATTTATATATTTATATATATATATATATAATACGAATTAATATTTGATTTGGTTTGTTGAGAAAAAGAAGAAGAAATTAATCGTTTAGCTTCACCATGGAAGGAAATGTGCCAACGAGATTTGGCAATCGTGTATACGTTAAAAACTATTGTTATATTGTAGCACGAAAAAGAAATAATATCGAGTAAGTTCTTTTTGTTTTTCATACGTATTTACAGGTATTAATTTAATCATTTTTTGTATTTCAACGTTTATATTATATTGCTCGTGTTTATTTAAATCAGACATTTTTTTAATTTCATTTTTATTTTTGTAAGTAAAATTTTTACACTGTCGACTTTCAGTGCAATTTTGTAGCAGAAAACGAAACTCGTTCAAGTCGCGAAATTGAACGTGTGTGCGTAGTGAATAGGGCAGTGAATTTGTTACTCATAACCTAAAAATCTATGTTCCTTATTGTTTAATTAAACTTCCATTTCAGTTGTGAATGCTATTAAAGGACAGATAAGTATATTTTAATGTAATGTTGATAGTGTCATTTTTCATAAAACAATAATAATTATTATTGTAAAAATAATTTTATTCAATTTTTAACATATATTTTAATATTGCTTTTAGGATATAATAAAGAAGCGGAAGCATCATATTACTTTACTCGTAATCATCTATATGTAAGAAGAACTGATGAAAGAATATGCGATTAGTTATGCCTCTATTTTTCAATATATAAAAAAAACGTTTGTACTTAATGGACAAATTCAAACTTCCTATAGCATGTTATATTCTACTTTTGTGTTGCTTTATTTACCTTCACTTTTTTTGCAATGCTTATTTTGAATTCGTAGCCTTAATAGCAAGGAATATCCCGAAACATTC
>JABFPN010006640.1:0-11301 GCA_022817305.1 Leptoteleia sp. ZL-2020 | reverse complement strand
TACCAAATGGTAAGAACCCGCTCCCCCCCCCCCGCCCTCCAATCGTATCGCGGATCGCGCACGCAAAAAGACCATGAATACCGAAAACTTAGCGATCGGTGAATTTGACGTTTAACGCGCGATGATAAGGTGGCCCCTATTCAATAACGGCATAAAGACCTTTTACACACCCCCCACCACCCCTCTTTTCGTTCTTCGTTCGTTTCGCTCTTTCCGATAGCTGGCGCTGTTCCACGAGATTTCGTCGGTTCTCGCGTCGGAATCTTTTCCCTCAACTACCCGGCTCTCTTCATCGTACCTCGGTGGCGTCGTCACTTTTTTTTGCGATTTTTTTTTTATCACGGCGAGTTAATCCTGAAAAATGGCGGGCTGGCATTTTTCACGGGATTCGAAGTTACAACAATCTGCGAATCGTCCGGGATAGATCTCAAGGAATCCGCTTCGATCGCGTCGTCATAATGGTGCATCGAGTTAAATTGTGAATTAAGGATTAAGAGACAGGAGGAGGGGGGGGGGGAGGAGAGGATGAATAGCCGCGGACGGCAGAATGGCTTTTCTATTTTTCGTAATTTTACGCGAGTTATGAAAAGAGCGCCGGAAAGTTACAATGCTGCGTTCCCCGATAATAACGAACGCCATTTCCCGGGGAAGGCCCGTGAATAATTCAACGTGATTTCGTCCCTGCTGATAAGCCACTGATGCTTTAACGTGTTATTGTGACGACGGGATTCTTTCTCAACTGCTTGATGAAGGACCATTGGAAATGGATCAAGCCAAAGTTAATTGATGATTATTGTGAATCATTTTGTCATTTCAACCTGGCCAAACTTTAACCCTCAACAAATCATCATACAAGCAGAAAAATGAAACAGTTATTTTCCTATAAAAAATTGGATTCGAACTCCAAAACATAATTTATGAACATTATTATGATAAATTATGAAAAAAGTACTAAAATAAAGCAGTTATACTTATAAAATTGTAAAAATTACAATAAATTTATAGGAAAAAATACTTTATTTTAGTATTTATTTCATATTTTACTGCAAGTACACTCTTAAAAATGTCTATTTGAAAACAAAAGAATTGTATTATTTTAAATAGAATTCTATTCAAATTGAAAATAATCGTTTCCGTCCGAATAGAATCACTTTCATTGGAAGAAAACTTTTGATGAATTTTTTACAATGAATGTTCATAAATTGTCTTCTGTCGTTGGTATCCAATTTTATTACGATCTACACAAATTTTACCGTGACAAATTTTACTAAAACAATCTGCTCCAATTTATCGAAAATCATAACGTCAACCTTCAATCATTTAAAGGTACCATTTAAGAGGAATTAAATAAATTATAATGTAAAACAGTAATATACATATAAAATGATTGCTTTTATTTTAATATTGATATATTATAACATACCCTGTAATTTTGAGGGAATAATTACGCCCGATAAAAACCTAATTTACATAATAATTATTTAAATTTGAATAATGACGTGAATCAAGTAAAACAGTTATACCGAGGTGCGAAATGTATAATGCATTATATTATAATCAATAATTTAATAACAGTTTTGATACAAATTTAATGAGAATATTGAATACATTTTTATTATTAACGTTAATTAAGAAACGGGATAAATTAAAAAAAATTTACATATATATATATATATATATTTTACATCTGTCGTATAACTAATATTGTATTTTCATACCATCAAATGACAAGAATATATAAAGTAATTTTTTTACACGTCAAATATATCAATAACATTATTTTAATCGCACGTGTAAAATAGATTTAAACTGTAAAACCTGAAATGCATTATTAATTACCGTATCCTTGTCAATAACATTAAATTTTAAGTACTGTTCTACATCTTAATTTATTTCATACAAAGAAAAATAGTTCGGCCATCCGAGCTCGCTTGATTCCATGCATAAAATATTACATCCCGGCGAAGGAAGATTTCTAAACTTTCCATAAGTTAATTCCAACGATGAAACAATCTTTTACTTGATTTTACAAGGAAATTCGAGGGATTGGAGATTAAAGAAATTAATAAATGTTCCCATTTATTTATATATCCCCAATAAATATGGCATTAAAAAACTAAACGTCTTCGAAATACAAATTAGTAAACAAATTTTGTTTTTGTTTGGTATTTACATCCATTCTTCTGTCCTTTGGACGTAAACAAACAATATTATTGTTTTTGTTTCGTTAATTTGACCTTACAGATGTTTACAAACATTATTTTTTATTCCCTCAATTGTTTAAAAACCTTTCATTCCTCAGTTCCATGGATAAATTAATGACGTTATTATATTTCTCTGTTAAATGCACGCGTCTACTTCCGTATTACATTTCGCAATGAAATCAAACGAGAGAAACACGTAGAAAGGGGGACCAGGGGGGAGGTGAAATGATAACGCGGTAGGTGCCGCTCAATTAAATCCCTGTTTAGCTGATCGCGCCGTATTAAAAGCGACAGGAAAAAGAGTGTTTCTTTTTTTAATTTGAATTATTCAACGGTCGAATAAAATGATTAACTCGCAAAAGCGATTCGTAAACTCGTAATACGTGACAACGCAACAAAGCCGACACGACGCAACAATATTTGCAATTCATAAATCATTGGATGATCTGGAAGCCGAATGGCAAAAAGGGGATTTAAAACGTTTTTTCGGTTCTTCGATAAATAAATCTTGCCGGTGGCGCAGACACAGACGACTGCCCGGTATCCAATATCTCGAGGATTTGCGAGAGCATCGTGCATCCTGTTTCCGGGCTCGTTTCGGTCTGGCATTAAAATATTTGACTGTGCTGTTGGAGCTGTGATATGGTGGAATGGCTCTACACATATATTACACGTCGAGAAAAATCTCTACCTTTGATATTCCCGCCCCGTTGTGAATATTCTCTCCCTTCGACTACCCCTTTTTTTTCTCTTTTTTTTATTACATCAATGGCGTTCCCGCTTTTTAATTCACCTTCATCCTCCCGACTTCTTACAATCGCCAATACATAACGCTAATAACGCTAATTATTCCCTTACACCGGGGTCCAACTTTATTGTCCCGGCAAACTGATTATTGAATTAAAATAAAAGTCATTCGTAGCCGATGGCACGGCAGCATTTTCCACTCCCCCCGGGGCGCGCTTTTATATCCGCGGATTATTACGAATAATAAGCCGTCGACCTTTTTTTTCTCTCATTAGCATGATAAAAAGTTGGTTACCGGTAATATTAATTATCGGACCTTTCTAAGCTATTGTTGCACGCGTGTATCTAATAGATAATTTTACGGATAAAACTGTGTTTCAATTGAAAAAAAGAACGAAGTAAAGATTACTAATTCAAGTGTACGTTCCGCGTTAAAGAATTTAATATCGCTTTTATTAATTTGTACCTTAATAATCATTCTTAATATTAAACTGTAATTTTATTTAAACTCCCATCAGCATTTACGATGAATATTTTATTTGTCTAATATAAAAATACCTTAAATAAATTTTTTCCGTAAAAAAGAAAAAAAAAACACGTGAAAAAAGCGGACAATTTCATTAAATTTATAACGAACTCTCTCGTTGGGGAAAAAAATGTTCATTTTAATTGGTTCGTAATTGAAAATAATACAAGTTAAAAAATGTATACATAATATACAATCAACTGTCGCAACGGCAATTCGTTTTATCTAATTAATAGCCTTGCGAAAAATGGCTTTTATAATACGATTTTATATATCAAATCGCGGTTGGCAACAAAATTTCAACTCAGGAAAATGGCATCGCTTGGAATCACGTTCCAACAGATTACATTAAAGTACCATACAGTTTATTATCTTTTGTTCGTGGAAAAACTAATATAATTGCGCGTACTGAAATAAAAAAAAAAGAAGGGGGGCAGAAAACACGCCAGTTAATATTTATTACTTATTAGAGGGGCGAAAAAAGTCGACGGACTAGGGAGTAGGTGGAATGAATGTCAAGCCGAACATTGTCGCGTCCAAATGAATGTTAGCTCGCAGTATTTAATCTTTTAGTAACCGTAGAGGTGGTATTCGATGTGCTAGTAAATTAAAACATGTGTTACAAGCGGCGAAAAAAGGGAGGCAACCGAAATGAACGAAAAAAAAGAAAGACAAAAAAACACGTGTAAAAATGGAGGGGAAAAAGCAACCACCCCCCCCTCCCCCCAAAAAAACAAGCTATCAACGTTGAATCCATTTCATTTCAAAAGTCGTTTTTATAGATGTTGCGTTTTACCATAACAGTGTAATTCGTTATTTTTTTACGTTAAAAGTATTTTAATTTAACTTCGTGTAATTACTGTTGTTAATATTGTGTCACGGGGAAAGGAGAGAGAGAGAGGAAAAAAAGTGGTACGCGGAAGTTTCGAAATCCAGCAGACCGAAAATGAAATTTCAGCCGCGGACGATGAAGTATTACAAATGGAAACTTTGAGCGTAGCGACGATCGTTTTATAAAATTTAGCACGGCAAATCGCACAGTTGGAAAAATTTTAATTTTTAATTCTATTGAGGCGATTCCATATAACGTCACGTAGGAAAAAGAAGAATAAGGTTTCAAATAAATAAGACACGAGAATTTGCGTTTGAAAAGGAAATGATTCAAGGCAAGAACTGAAGAATAAAATGTTTTCAGGATAAATATAACAAAGAATTCATTTCACGATTAAAAGAGGACTATTAATCGAAGGGCAATATGTAAATGACCTACTAACCTTATCTAATCGTCAACACAGTGGAATCCAAGTTGTTTCCTTGACATATTGAGGTTATGTTGAGTCCCCATAAGTTTATGTAACGTTTAAATATTCATTTCCGTCGATTTAATATCTAGATCCTTCTCCAAATAGAATAAATTCTTACTAAATTAGTTAAAAATTGCTTTTGTTTATTATTTACATCCATTCCTCTGTCCTTTGGACGTAAACAAACAATATTATTGTTTTTCTTTCGTTGATTTGACCTTACAGATGTTTGCAAACATTACTTTCTGCGCGCTCAATGTTTAAAAACGTTTCGCTCTTCAGTTCCATTCAATTTCACACCCCCTATTCTTGAAATCTAGCAATTTTTTTCTGGGAAACCGTCGGCCCAATCAATGGGTGGTATTTCGCGTCGTCAGGGTGTCGTGCTTATTCCAAAGTCAGATGTAATAAACGAACGGAGGGAAATGTAATAGCTGCAGCGGTGATGGGAGAGAGTGGATAGAGGGGGGGGGGGAGGCGTAAAAAAAAGAAGAAGAGAAAAAGCGAAGCGAAGACAGTGCGGTCTGAATAAACACTATTTCGACGCTTGGCGTGGCACGAACGGGAAGAGGGGTCCCCCCCCCCCCCCGAGAAGGTGGGGCTGGGTAAGCCGATAAAATTAATTTAATTTCGCGCCGTTTTATTCCGCCGAGATAGCCGGCAGATCCGCTGTAATTGGGTAACGGAAAGCGCGGGTTCCGCTCAACGAGTTTCAATTGTTTTAGGAAATGCCACACTAGCTGCCATTTCGATTATCCCGACTAAGCCCGGCATAATGTTGTTGTCTTGTAACCTGACCACGATGACGCCAAACGGATGGAGGGACAAAAAAAGGAGGGAATTATAAAAAAGAAAAAGAAAAAAAAAAAAGAAATAATAATAATGAGGATGAGGTTAGAGAAAATGAAAAAGAAAAAAGGGTGGGAAAGGGGCGTTGGCATGTTGCAAGCAAAACACGTCAGGAAGGGACACGGGGCAGATTTGTGACGGTCCTTAGGGTGGGATGACAAACGCGAAGATCAAGAAGATGAATTCGGCAAGAAATGTGCGGAGGCAAAAGTTTGGAATTAATTTTCGCGATTTAACGGCGAACGGTTCGGCCCTGGGGTGGGGATTTTATGGCGGCGAAAAACTTGGGGGATGCATTCGAGGACTGTGAATTGCGTTAAAGTTGCCCCGAAAATGAAATTAGCTTAATCAGGGATTATCACGACAGTACAGTTCATTACACCCAAAGGCAAATCTGCGAGTCGCAGCGCAAAGTGGCTAAAGTTTTATCTGACTTTTCTTGGCAGTAAATTATGAATAGCGTTCGAGGGGGGGGGGTGGTGGGGAGGGGGTTTGATATCGGAATCGAGTCACTTCGGCCCTGCCTCGAATTATTAAGTTGACGGTGACTTTGGTTAACAACTTTCGTGTTGTTAACTTAACAAGCGCGATGGCACTGCGCGTTAAATTAACGCTTCGATTTGGGCCGAAAGCATGCAGTTGACTCTGCCGATGGGAATGTTTGAAGATTATTGGATTAGTTTCGCGCTGATTTATTAGTTAATTTCAAAACAAAGGCTCGCCGGCAAAACTCATGGATATCATTATAATAATTCATCGGAAAAGATTATTTCATTTTGTGTTAACATGGCAAATAAACCGACCGATAAATTAACACCAATTATTCCAGGAAACAAAAATAGTTAAGGGTTAAAAAAAAAAAACAAGAAAAAAACGCGTGACTTAAAAAAGCAGATCGGTTTTTGTTTTTAGATTCAATGCAATTAATTCCGCTTAGACTCGATCAGATTTGAATACCTGGAATATCAGCTCTTCATTATGTATCACTAAAATTTATGTACGATCCGTACGTGACGCGTATGTTTATATGTATGCCAGGCGTACCGATGCCCTCCCGCGGAAGGTATCTTATTTCATATTATCAGTGAAAACTATCGTGTTTCAAAAAAGTAAATAGAGTAACATTGTACCTCTATTTACATAGGAAAATATACAATGCACACTTGGAAACAGGATATAGTTCTTTTTTCGAAGATAAACTTGAAACGTGTTACTTTTCCGTACGCGAAGAGAAGAGATGCAATAAAAATGAATTATTGTCTTAAGGTACACTCTTCCAAGTAATTTGATGGAATTGAAGAAGGAAACGTTTTTAAACAATTGAGCGCATGAAAAGTAATGTTTGTATACATCTGTAAGGTCAAATTAACGAAACAAAAACAATAATATTGTTTGCTTACATCCAAAGGGCAGAAGAATGGATGTAAATACAAAACAAAAACAAAGCTTGTTTACAAGGTACGAATTTAGCAATTTTTATTAAACCCTTTGGGAGGATATGGATGGATATGGATGGATATGGATGGATATGGATGTACACAAACATCATATTAATCAATAAATTGCATTTTATATAACGATGAACATTCAATTAAGATATTTCTATCCGAAAAAGGAGGAAAAAAAAGTACCTTAATGCAGGCGTGTCCTGAAATTGGAGAGAAAGCCAGCGCGGGTACACTTTTCAAAGAAACCAAAGGATACATAAGAGTAACATCACACTTTCGTTGAATTTTTAAAACGAAAGATACTCAGGGTGGATGTTTTCACGGCACCGCACTCCGCACTTGAATAAAAGATTATATCTGGCATCCGCGCCGGGGCTAAAAGTATGTCGATTGACCAGAAGATAAAGACCGGACGGGGACTGAAATATCTCCGTCTCACTCTCTCTCCCTCGCGAGTGTACCCCGCGTATTGGTTAATTCATGGGGGAGGGGGAGGGGCTTATACTATTGGGATTCCGCGAAACTCAACTGCGAGAACAGGGAGCGCGCAAATCTTTACAGTTTCTTCCGTCTCAGGAGTTAAAAATTTCCTCTCACATTCTGTCGTAATAAACCTGTCCGCCGCACTCCCTTGCTGCATCTGCTTCCTTCTCCCTCCCGCACCCACGATTCTTCTACCCCTCCCCCATCTCTCTCCCGCACATGATCTCGCTCTATCTCGTAACGTCATCCCACCTTCGGTCCCCACGTCTCTCTCCCTATTCGGATCTACGTTCATTTTACGAATTACATTTCTCAATTTTATTCACTTTTGTCATATTATATTAAGATATTCCGAGGCCATGATAAATTCTTTGTAGGGGTGAAACTCCTATCCGAGGAGCTGTGTGCGATGATTTTTTTACATTTTCATGCTTATGAAAATTTTTGTTGTTATCAACTGCATTGTAATTTTCCCTGCAAAGGGAGAATGATGATAATATTAAGCCCTTGGATGTTACTTTCTTTTATGTATAAGACAGAGGCAGTTTGTCACCTTCAATAAAAATTGTTCAACGATGGATGACTGCGCCACCCTATAAGGGTGTGAAACTAAAACTGTACAACAGGTGTCAATCGAAGAAACTTTTTTCCTCTTATTTACCTCACAAACAAATCTGGGTAATAACCAGAATTTTGGTTTAATTAACCACATTACTGGTTACTTTAAGTAAACATTGGATAAGTGGAAACTGACATTTTAAAGTTACATAAATAAACATAGATTATTTATGTTTATTTTCAGCGAGTTTGCTTAATTTGATAACGGATTTCTCCGAGTATTTTTGTTCAAGGTAGACTTGTCATTCATTTCTTAAGTTATTCCGTCTTATTGGGCTTTCTTTCTGATTCGTCAGATAGACGGTTTTTATCCGAAGATTCATCTGTCGTTAAGGATGACATCATAGTTTTATCAGTTCCAAATAGAAGACGGAGAGGAGGAAAATAAAACGACGTTAAAAGTAATTGCATTGTCAACAAATTGTTTAGTTTTTAAAACGCTATCATCGCTATCGACAAAATACGCGATGATAAAATAACAGTCATCCCCCACTGACGTAAGCTTACAATCTTGGGGGGGGGGGGCAGAAATTTTTCCCCCGAACCATTATTTGTTTTTTTTTCGGACCCGAATGAAATTGTTGCCATAACTTTTCAAATTTGTCGAAAGTTATTCTCCCAAGGATGTGCAGCAATTTTCGCGAGGGTAATATTATGTTTATTTATTATGCAGCATATTTTTCTGAATTCTTTTAATGCGTTATTGATGTTTTTCGCCGCTTTTTATAAAGCGAATAAAAGTTTGCCGAGTTTTCAAGATTTCCTTCGCGGTGTATGAATAACGACGGATGTTTGAATAACGCTCGTTGGGTTATCAAAAAATTTCCCACTGTACATTGCCAACGTAAAATCTTCAATTTATCTTCGCTAAGAGGCAACACAAATTTTATTCCCCCCCTAACCAACCCCAGCCATTTAATTAACGAAAATTTTTCGTTACAAATCGGCCCAGGCCTTCTGATAGAAATCGACAAAGCTCAGGAAAGAAAATTTTCTTGGATACACTGAGAGAAATAGAAAGGAAAAAATTTCTGTTTAAAAGAAACAATTTTTTGTTTTTAATAGTAATATAGTTGTGGATATGTATAAATCTAGAATTTACTCATGATATTTATAATATTTAATAAAATTTACTGACATTCTTAGTAAACTGGTTATATATTGGCAAAACTTGAAAAATTACTATCTTAAGTTAGTAAAACATATCAATTTGTTGACAATGATTCTTAGAAAGCTGACAACTTTTTACTAACTTAGGATAGTAATTTTTCAATTCTTGCAAGTACATGACCAGTTTTACCAACAATGTCAGTAATTTTTATTAATCTTTTCTCTACGTGTATAATATTTAAAAATTGTACAAAATTTTACTCTTTTCCAACAGTCATTTATAAGATTTAACCGAATAAAACTAAATTCCTTTTTAAAACAGTAAAATTTTCATATAAATTTCTCTCTGTGTACAAAATTCCCCGCCAAAATTCAAATTTGCACTTGCGATTAGGCTCGGAATAAGAGGATCGATGGCGACTAAGTTCGTTTGGGGGAGAAATTGTGCGGTGCTTGTATTAGCGCGACCTGATACCGATATTGGATGGAATATTTTGCGGCCGTCTTGTTCGGGCGCCTCGACGTCACTTTTCCTTCTTTTTTTTGCGCAACTTTTTATCCTCGCGTGCGCCACCGCGGATCGTTTCATTTTCCTACACTTTGCTGTATCTTATCTTCCCACCATATTCCCGCGTCTCGGTGTTTATTCTTATTTTCCATTGCGCTGAAAAGCTTGCCCCGTGTTATCTGCGAGATTAGGATCTGCACGAGCGCGAACTAGCAGTAAATGAGAATTTTTTCTAATATGAAACAGAGTCGTGATGTGCTTGGGCGTTGTGTTTTTATACAAACATGACTTAAATGAACTGTTATTCGAACGGAGGATTCTTCATGACACAAAAAAAGAAAAAAAAAAGAAACAAGAAATTCTCATCTTTAAACATAAACGTCAAGACAAAGCACAGTTGCACATAATTCATCAACATTGCGATTCATAAAAATCTGTATTAAATTTCGAAAACTTCATTGGGGGGGGGGTTTATTTATGAAATTATTTATGAAGTTATTTTAAATAAAATTTACGCGCGTCTCTAACATGGCATTATTGATAGAATTTAAACAATTCCATTTGCCGGGGTCGTGGTGTCTCGTTGGCAAAATAGTCTCGTCAATCGAAAGGCGTTTATTTAATTAAATAAATCCTTGACTGGACGGGCGAAGATAAATTAACAATTCCATTTACCTCGCCGATATTAGCGTGGTTTTTCAATTTCATTTCAAATATTCGTACCCGAGATAATGATATACCAAAACGTCAGGAAAAATTCGCGAAATTGACACATTATTTTAAACAATGATCTCGTTTAAGTGCTCGCATTAGATTTATATTACTGACAATTATGTACGAATAATTACAACTTTACGTAGAAAATATCTTTTTAAAATATCCTCGTACTTTAACGAATTGAATTTATAATATCAGTTTGCTATTACAATAAGTTAAAAATGAGACATTTTTTTTAAATTGACAATTATAAAATACAAAATTTTATTAATTTAAAGCTGATAATTAACAAGACATCACAAGTTTGCGGGGATTTACGTTCAAATGTCAGTTAATTTTTTAATACAATGAAAATAAAACTAAATGAAACAAGATTGTGCATCGGAATATGATTAATATTTGAGACGAGAGCGCGTGAAATATTCATTAATGTGAACGTTGACGTACAAAATATGGCGGAATGTTAATTCAATTTTATGACATAAAGTTGAAATCAGATTGGCCGCTCTTTTAAGGACATAAAGCATTAACGCTTAGTTAAAGCGAAGCCAATACAAATAGTAAATAACGCTATTTTAACTGGATTAACATAAACAAGGATAAACGAGCATTGATTATTTAAGAGTGAATTACGTCGCTTTGTCCCGGAGTTAATAAAAATGAAATGCGAAATAATTCCGTGGAACGGTCTCGTCATAATATAAGTCATTACACCGGATATCTTTATCCGATATTGAAAATACAAAGGTACTTTATTATATTTACTGGGGGGGGGGGGGGGGGGGGT
>JABFPN010006639.1:0-11301 GCA_022817305.1 Leptoteleia sp. ZL-2020 | reverse complement strand
TGAAGGAAACGCAGAAAAGCGAAGAATATCCGTAGGGTTTGAGGTGGATGGTGCGCGAAATAGGTACAGAGAGATAATAATTATGAGACATAAAGTGACGAGCGCGAGAAACCGAGTTCAGGGAATACCGGTAACTGGCATCCGAGGATCAAGCTGAACGAGGATCGCGCGAAGAATCGGAGGTGGAAAACACGGAGGATGGGATGCGCGCACTGATTTCTAGGAAGGACTAAGACAACGACGCTACGCTTCGGGCTCTTTGAGTTCGTTTTTTAACACCGGCCAGCTTGAGTCATTTATGACGGAAGATAAAAATAGTCGGATGAACGGCGCGCGTATTGACCAATGTTTAGTACGCCACTTAATGGGTTGCGTTAACAGAAGAGGAAGTATTAATCGATCGAATGTGTTTTCGGTTTATGAGAAGAAATTCCAATTTCGAATTTGCTTCGAGAATTGTACTTGAATGGCATAAAAGTTGGAAGCGAAGATTGGACGGATAAACAGTTTTTATTTCCCGTGCAACTGTCAAGTTATATTATTATATAAATAACGCAGTCACCAACGCTCTTTTAAGTATTTGCATTTTATGAAGTGTATTCTGCGAATAATTAAGAAGAGGAATGTTTAAAGCATAATTTATTTAATTGAAATGGTAACGTCACGATTATACTAATTTGATATATTCCATTTTATTAATTAATACTTGATGAAAATTGTATTAATGGAATATAGAGAGCATATTATGTTGTACAAATTATTGTTCGAAGAAAAAGAACTACTTAGGTCGATGATCGACGCTATTTTATTAATTTATAAGTAACTCGTCCTCAGTGCAATGAAATAATTACATTGATAAATATTTGAAAATATATTTTAACTTAATAAGACGATTTGTTTAATTTATACAATCCAGTATATTGTAATTGAAAAGTGATTTTTCATAGAAACAATTTTAAATGTACATGACTGCAGTTTTTTAAGCCACCATCTTGTTAATGTTGACATAATTTCTTTGTCTTTTACGTTTGGTCATTAAAGGCTCAGAGGCAGGTTGCTAGATGGAAAAAAAAAACTATTCATGCAACGTTATAATTTTAAATTTATGCGCATTCTAAATATAATTATCATCGGAGTACTTCAGGAACTTTCTTTTCTGTTAATTACTATAGAAATTGCATCGAAGCATTTTGTGACGAGACCTGTTTAATATTTAGAATAAAATATCTTTATACCGCGATATAATTTATTGTATAAAGGAAATTCTTGGATTTTATTGGTGCAAAAAGAAGGTGAAAATATAAAAAACGTAGAGCATTAACCACTTTTCTTGCCTTTTTTTATGTATTTTTTTTAACTAGAAGAAATATCTATATAATAAAAAAGAGAATGAACTTATAGTGCAGGTTATATATTAAATATAGTTACTCCACGGTGTATTTTAATAATTTTACAAATATGATTCGAATAAAGATTAAGAAATATTATTACGATCAGAAAATGCGTGAAATAATTGCAAGTTACTATACGCGAAACTTCTGGATAATAATCTAAATTTCTTATTGAGCCTTGTCAAATGCAAATCAAAAATACTGTCTATCGATATTTCTCGACTCGAACTGCCTGAAATGTAGCAACGCCACAACAGAAATACTGTCCGTGATTCAATAAAAGCTTCCCCTCCACCACACTCACCCATTCTTTAAATTTAAAGAAAAGTTCGAGCTTTTAATTTATGCACATACAAACACAACCGTACGACGTGTATATTCGAGTTATTCGCTGTTCGACTAATTTTTTGTCTGCGGCTTTGCAGACAGTCTACATTTTTCCTAATACAAAAATGTCCTCGCACGGGTAACGCATAAGCTCAAATAAAAGCGAGTTGTTATTCAGTTTCGTGATTAATTAGCACGCATTCGTGACCGTAAAATGTTCCCTTTACTTGTAACACGTGTACGCACATAACCAAACTGCGAATGAACCACGGATAATGATCCACGCTGAAACGCGAAAAAAGTTACATGCAGAGTACGTGTTTTACCGTCATTATGCATTAAAAATTTAAAGGGAAACAAAATCGAATAATGGTGCAACATTACACAAGTAACTTAAAATGCAATACAAGTTGACATTATCTTATCATAGAATTGTTTTATAATTAAATATCAGAAGGTCAAAAATAATAATAAATAAACATTTTTACAAAGATTGATTAATTTTACCATCAAATTATTATAACTTAAAATAATTCCTCTTATTTTAACTTATTAATTATTGCAAAATGTGAAAACTACTGTAAAAGATTACAAAATAAGAAACACAAAATTTATAATGAATAATGAATTTTAATAAATGGAAGAAATTCGTTTTATTAAGTATTACTTGAAGGTAATTCTCAAGGATGATTGAGTAGAATAAAAACGTAAAAATGTAAGCAACAAATTAAAACGTTATTCAGATTTTGGTCCTTAACAGCGATTGGTTAATCCATGTTATGAGAGCGGTTTCGAACAAAGTGCACCTTGCAACAGGTAACGTTGTAAAAACGGTACACACTTCGTCGGAAAATCGGAGACGTATTTTCTTTTGTCACATATGTCGGTTCACGATGAAAGAAAGAACTCAAAATCTCATGGCCGAGAGGTATGTTATTTATTGTACGTTATACTACCTTTGGACGACAATCCAGTCAACCTTGTACGTTCATTTTTAGGAATTTATTAAAAATGCTTTTCATATTTATCGAATTTTCGTTCGTCACGTATTAAGATAGGAAAAATATCAGTTTCCTAAAGTCGTTTTGATTTGTTTTTGATTTATATATATACGCGGTCATTTTGATCGTTAAATATTAATTACTTAAATTGGAATTTCTTGGAATTAAGAAATAGTAACACCGAACATTGAATTACAAATATATATTCTATTTGCAAAGTGATGTGTAATTATTTATCATTGAGTACATGGAGCTACCAAAGTTTTGTTATCAAAGTTGCCTTAAACAATGGACATATACTGTGCACGTTCATGACAGATATACAAATCAAACTTATGTTAGTTGTACATCCATGTCTATTGACTAATATATTTATTTAATGTGATACTGTACCGACAAAATTAGTAAATTGTTAGCAAGTTTAAAATATCGAGAGGATGAAAAATAACACTTCGCTGTGGGAAAATAAACGAATGGCTATACTTCTTTTTTGTATGAAACAAAGATGATTTTATGAACTTGTGGTTAAGTAGTAAAGAATAGAATACAAAGTTGTAAAGGCCATAATAATACATAAAATCTGTTCGTGTGAATTCGCTTGAATTACAATTCTATTTTGAAGTAGATCAGAAGTCATTTTTATTATAGATGTTTCCACTTATTAGCAATTTGATTTAAAATATAATTTTCAACAAAATTTTAAAGAAATGTATTATTACATTAAGGATTCTATTATTTTTATTTTAATGTTAAAATGTTTATAATTTCTAATCTACGTTTCACCTGTTTTTCATATACATCAACTTTAATTTCAAGGAATTGTTTAAATTACTTATAAAAATCCTTTAAACTTTTACCTTGATGTTTTTAATTACAATATAAATTCTGTCATTTCTGATTCTTTTTAAACAAAAACATCTCTCCTCTTCTAATTACAATCTGACCATTAGTATTTAGCTCTAGGTCATTTTAATGTTAATTACTCAGAAATCAGAAACTCATAAAATTTACGCGCTTGACTCCGTTTTCCCTTTTTAACACAAATTATTGGTCAACGAAAAATGTTTATACATAAAAAAATCCTTTATGTAAGAGGAACTTTATGATTTGAAATGACGCATTGTTCTTTCATGTTGCGTCCAAACGTTGAATAGAAAACATAATGCTATATTTTCAGTTATTGGCAGTAACTAACAAAAATACAATATAACCCATTTTAGAAAAAAAGAAACATCTATAAGGTTTCATATTACCTACATTTACTGTATATATATTTAACATATATTTATATTTAATTTAAATATATATACTTGTATATATAACGACAGGTCTGAAGGCAAGCAACATTTTTAGGGACTGACCCAAAACAATTCTTCAATGTGACAACAGGTTTGAGGATAGGAAAAAATTTTACGATCCTGACCCAGGATTAGGGAGTTTTAGTTAGCCTGCTAAGATTTTAGTCGGCGGGGGTGCAACCGAAAATATCATCAGTCACATCTATTTACTAGAAATGAATAAATATAAATAAGTATTAGGTAACAAGAAAAAATAAAAAATTTTATTTCCCATATGACACAAGTAAAAAAGACGCGAATAACCAAAATCAAGAATCAAGAATATAATAAAACATTAGAAAAAAAATTGTTTATATTAATATGCGTTTTTTTATCTGATTGATAAAATTATAAAGTATGAAAATATTTATATACTATTGCCGACGCGTCGCGGTTGATGTATTAATAAATGTATTCATGTGCGAACATAAATAGGCTTACAAATTAAGGGGAATCCTTGATAACTTTAGCTGACCTTTCAAACAGGTTGTTAAGAAAGCTTGCTCAACTTAATCCATCTCAGATTGGCTTAATAATATTATTATGTAAAAATAACAATTCGATATTTAATTGTTGGAATTATGAATGAACGGAGAATAACCCTGTGAGTCCATGCTCCTGAATGAACATCGTCGTGGAAAGGAGAACCTCTCCTGCAAAGTCGCTAGAGTATGAATGGAGGTAACAATAGCATTGCCAGGAAGTGGTGCAACAGTAAATACTCTTTTTTTTCAGTCGCTTCTCTTGGGTGCCAAATAACCCTCTAACCTGATTACACGCGTCACGAAAGCTCCGGAATATTATATGAAACAAGTTATTCTTGTTCCGAATCAAGGCGATAAATTAGTTAAAACCATGTCTCGCCGCTACTTAAAATCATTTTTACGAATCGAAGGTAAATTTTAGATATTTCCTTTTCAGAAAAATATACCGAAAAATTGTTAAAAAAGTCTAAAAATTTGTTGACACATTTGACTTGTACAATATTTTCCGCCGAATTTCCAATGAGTTCACTGTTATTGACCATTTATTAGAATATTTATTGTTTTTGGTGAGAGGTAAGAATGTTATTTTTAAATGTTGAGATGCAAATTGCGCAAAGCAATCACAACACCCAGAATTGTTCATTTCTGGATGTGCAAAGTGCAATTGAATAAAACCGACGTATTAATTAACAAGAGTAAACTGACTAAGTTTATATTCGTACACTGATCTAAGAACAGGTTACTGAATTGACGTTTTGCATATTTATCAGCTTCTTAATACTGTTCAAACTGCGCGGGAGATCTAAAACTTCAATGTAAAAGAATATGATAACAAAAAAACCTCGTTTTAAATAATAGATCAAAAAGGAAGAGTTTAAGAAGTCTTGACTTCAGTGCAAATTCTGTTCATATTTAAGAGCGAAAATCGACTATATGTTAACGAATGCATTATTTATCTTGTGTTAATTTATGTTGAAATTATTAAATGATAATATTACAATTACATTTCTTGAATTATTGAAACATTAAAATGCAATAAACAAACATCAAAGTATATACAGTAAAGTATATCTTGTTTATAATTATATAGTTTGCTATTATTTATTATTTTATATTAAAACTACAATTAATATCATAAATCAATTTATTTTAGAGCAGCGAAATTCTAACAATATTCGCGTGGTCTTTATCAAGCTTATCGATTTGGAACATTACGAATTGCTCACTGGAAGTAGATATAATGCAATTCTTATTTGAAACTTATGAACATAAACAATACTTGGTATAATTAATTACTATAAATATTCCGAATTTCACTTCATCATATCCCCAGATAAAGTATACAAAATTATCTAAGGACTTATTTTAATTTTAAATAAAAACTCTACCCAAGATTTGGTTCAACCCTTATAAGAATAGAATCCGTTAAGGTAACTTTTTCACACGGGAGGGTAGTATCTTAAAAGTTCACAATCGGACTCATGCATAATCGCGGTAACATTATTAAACGTGAAATTATTACTTATAACAGTCCAGAAGTTGTTATAAGCATGTTATTAAAATCCTGGCGCAATGTTTTCCAACTTCCTGAATTCTATTTATTTATGAAAATTTCATGCAGAAATTTCATTCGATTAATTTTAATACTTTAAACTAATATTATCAAAAACAAAAATCTTTTGAAGCAACCCATTCAAAAACAATAAATATAATTACCAAAAAAAGGGAACCACCCTGGGAATGCGTTAGATAGAGATTTATCTTATTGGAAGCTTCGATTGTAACATCGATGGGTCGATTAATTAGCCATATAATCTGATGAATCGCGGACGGCATTCCCGGCCGACAATGCCGGGCGCGCGGGGTTTTCGCCAGCATTTGCATTCGCGGAATTCGGCGATGCGCATTTTCCGTCGGACTGACCGGAGTCGGCAATCCGCCGAACTGTCGAGGAAACTTATCGCCAGAGACATTTGGTATAGTTCCATCGTTAGTGGCAAGGCGACGGGGGAGGAGAGGGGAGGGGGGGGGGGCCGTGGGAGGTGGTCGGGTGGCAAGACGGCAGGCAAGAGGCTGGCAGGGCTTGGTTTCGTCGGGGTAGTTTAGGGTCCATACACCGAACGAGAGAGCCCAGCACGTAGGATAGAGAGAACGTGTGGGTATTGACTAGCCGGCTGGTCTCTCGGCAAGGGTTGCAGCTAAGACGAGAGCAGGAAGGAAGGAAGTGAGGAGCAGCGCAGGAAACAGAGACGGATAATTCTAACGCGAGACAAGATGAAGGAAGAGGAGCGAGAGGGCGGCATTGTGTGGCTCTCGGGCGCGATAAAGACAACGCGGCCAGCTTCGCCGTTGAAGCCGGTGTACTGGGGTTTGGGGTCGGGGTGGACTAAGACTGATATGGATTGTAGATTATTCTGGACCTCGGGGTGCGGCTCGGCCAAGGGTTAGTATCTCGGAACCCTTAACGTTCCGCCCCCGAATCGCTCCGTCTCCGTCGAGCGCCTCGCATCCTTCCAACCTTATTCACTATTCCTTTGGCTTCGCGAAACGGAAACTTCCTTTCTTACTTCTTGCGCGCCGAGGGGCCTCCTCGGCGTTCCCTCCTTTGTTCCTCTGTCTCTGGCCGGCCGCGTTTCCGTTCTTAGATGCCCACCGCAACCTTGGCCAGCCCGGCGGCCGACCGTGCATCTCCGATTACCCGAGGTCGATGCGCGAGTTCCCGCGATTTCGGGCTAATCCATTCGAACTGGCCGCTGCCATTATCCCCCCGCTCGCCCCGTTTTCAACGCCACTTCGTTCGGTTGCATCCAAGTTTGTATGGCGATACTGATGTATTGGGATAAAAAGGCTTGCCGTTAATGGACAAGAAGTCAGTGTCTTTTATTTGTTTGGCCGACGTTAAGTCTTGGAACATGAATCGGCCAATGATTTTCGGATGAATAGAATTGTTTGGAAAGCCGTTGAAGGGGGTTGATGTTTTAGAAATGGATCGTCGATTTCGGGCCGAGCATTTGAAAAGGCGATAATAGCCAAGTGTGTCTAAATAGGCGAGTAATTTCGTTTAAGGTACAAAACATAGTCACATTAATGTTTTCGTGGTCCTTTTCTTTTTCTTGATTACAAAAAGCTTTGCTTTGGAAATTTGTTGGTTTAAACGGAAATTTAGAGTTGGACTTTCAATTGTATTGTCCTGAATGAAATGACTTATATGCAATCAAAATATGTAAATCAAAGCGTCTTAAACATTAAAACATGCCAGATTAAAAGAATTCGTTTGATATTTTGATTAATAAAATTTATAGAATTAGTATTTAACATAAATTACTCAAACTGCTAATACAAATAAAGGAGAAAAATTGTAAAATATGAATTAACGAATATTTCAATAAATATTTTCTTTTTTTTAAATACGTGAAATAATGTTTTATATCCAATATCTCTTAAGCAATATCTCTTAAGCAGCATTATAAAATAAGATATTTATATCCCTTCTTTTAAATTAATTCAATAAAATTGCCTCTAATTGAGAAAGTACTGAAGCACAAAATATGGTTCTTATAAGATGCTATACATCGTTTCATGAAACATTTAAAGAAAAACGGGGCACCTGGTATGAAAAGTGGTTTTTGTTCTTAATCTTAACATCATTTCAACCTTTGTTTTCACCTGTTATCGCCGAGGCGTTCTCAACAAACAATTTCCACTGTAGTTTTCGAAACAACCGTTGCACTCAGCCGGCGTTTCCTACAAAAATAAAATTATCCCGTCTCTGTGAAGAAATGATGATATTGATGAGAACAGCCATTCGGCACTTTTTGTCCATTCATGTTCTACGTAAACGCGTGGCACTTTGTTTCTGCTGATCGAACACGGACTTTTGTGCTCTCGGTTTCTTTCTTTTCTCAGCTTTTTTTTTTTTTTTTTTTTTGTTCACCGTCACGACCGCGAAGTAACGGCATGTTAATAACGACTGTTAATGACAGGTGTTACAGTGCCGGGTTGGGAACCATTGTTTGCTTGTGTACCAGGCACCGCGACACATTTTCAATAATTATTGCTTCCTGCGAAAAGTCGAGCATAATGCGAACCCGCGATGCTCGCAATTGTGAAGCGTCATTTTTGTAGATACATGCTCAGCGGTGAGAAGTATGTTTATGCTCCTTTAACTTTGCTCGGCAAATCGGAAATAATCTTGATAAGGTTTTTACATTCTTGTTAAGTGCAGTTTCGCGCGGAGCTTTCCCTGAAAAGTCTTATCGCAGTTCAAGGGGGAAAAAAAAGCTATTTTTCCTTTTCGACGTACAGATGTTCCTTCTAAGCAGATATTTTTTCGACCATTGATCAATCTGTTCATCATACTCGTACATTTACCTCAAGTCATTACATAATGCAAGGAGTAACTAGAATTTTACTGGGAAATTGTTACAAATCGAAGCTCTAAGGGTGATTATAGTAATTATAATTTTGTGACTCGGGTATAAAAAATTTATACGTGCCTAAAAAGACGTAAAAAGACGTTTTTTTTTTCTCAACAATTTTAAACGTAGCATAATTGAAATATGCGTTTTAAGTTTTTATTTACAGCGCGAAGTTTATAATCAAGCAGTAAATAAGTTGGCTCCTTTTTACGACTGGTCTTAATGAATGAACAGTAAACAGCATATATAACGTAACGATCATTTATGATTATTCTTTAAAGAAGTAATTACGTAGCGTTACTGGCTACGGCGTTGAGAGAACAAATGCTAACTTTCGAAGCCTTAAACAGCGATCACTAATCGCGATAAGTCAATTCATAAACTTGGTCCACGCGTCCAATCACTTATTCACTATACAGAATAGTAACTTCAATCATATAATTAATTAATGCCGTTACTTGTGAATTAATGTTGAATCCTCGTGAATCATTTAGATGGAATAACTAGCCGCGCGTCGTTTATCTGAACTGATAAATAAATCACGGAATTATTAATAACCGATAATTAAAATAAATTTAAAATTTTACATGAGAAAATATGTTGGAGTAAACGGTAGAGCTTGTACCAAGAAGTAAAAGATGAATAGAATATAACGTGTTTCCATGAGAGAATCACGAAATTAAGATAAATATGTATTTTTTTTAATTGGAATGAAATTAATCTTATAATTATTTCTTAATTATCGTTACGAAATTTGTAAGTCAAATAATGTTCCTAAAAAATTAAGCAATTTATAAATATTTACGCATATTTGCAAACTTGAAAAATAAACTTGTTCTCGTTACAACTTTTACCACAATTCTGTCAAATAAAGTGAAGATTTTACTACAATTCTTAATGTGCTGACACGGCTTATTTCTACTTTGTAAACATAGCTTACATTAAGGTTGCAGCACAGTAATTTTTAAAGGTTTTTTTTCCTCATTGCAGAGCAATTCACTTTTTTCCCGCAAATATTCTTAATGTACTAATAATTATTACCATTTTAATTTTCTTCAAGTAATGCGAATAAGTTGTCATCGTTCAAACTCATCGACTGATATTCTTACAATATTTAACAGAATTTGAGAGTTGTCCAAACATTCAATAAGTGTTCTCACTATTGTAAATGTGTTAAAGCAGCTTCTTCTACACGTCCAATTACCATCCTAATAAAGATCCGACAAAAAAATCCCCATCCTTGATAATTGCTCCAATAAACCTTATTATTAACACGACTAGGAAATGCAGAATAGCAAATTTAACGCCGCTAATACTGACAACTGACAACTTTTTTTCTCCCCTCCCCTTGTTTATCCAATTTCCCAGAAGATACGTAACTTTTAACAGAATTCCAGCAGGCCATTAACTGGAAAACAACCGGCTAACTCCAGTAAAGCGGTAATCCTCGTCATACAACACGTCTTTCGAAACGCAACAAAGCATACATTTCCATCCCGATAGTACCCACTTATCGTTGGGCCGGCGCGACTGGAAAAAATTGCCGCGCCACATATAAAGTATCGGCGCGCAATCCGAACATCTCTCGCGGGGTATAAATATTAGCAAACAAAAAGCCATAAAACGCTCGCTGGCGGAGTGAGCCGCGTCTTCGGTTCGTTTCCCCCGCGCCGTAATAATCGGCCTGCGTTTCGCGAATGCCGAGTTTTTCTCGCGCGCACGCGAGCGTTCTCACACTTGGCGCACTCATATGCCGATCCCCGCATTCTACGCATAGTTGCACCCGTCGGTGCGGAATTCCGAGGAGATGTACGCGTATGTAGCTCGCGAGAGCGAGGATCACGAAGACGAAGCGGAAGCTCGCGAACGAGGAGCAGGAAGCGGGAGGCTGATGATGAGTCTCCTCCGCGAGAAAGTATACGTACCGCTCGCGGAAGCAACAAGCTGTTTGCGGTTGCTCCTTGCACCCTGCTTCCTGTTTCGCAAACGGCCGGCGAATAAAAATATAATTATGAATCATCGGCGATAAACGTTCCGGCGGTAGGAGGGACGTCGATTGTTCCGAGCAGCTCGTTTTGGTCGCTTAACGTTTGCGCTATCTTCATCGCTTATTAGTCCGCTGATCGTTGGGGGTTTAAAAAAATCCACCCTTTTTCCACTGCTCGCGGGAGAGGATTGCACTTTTCAATATTCAGTGTTTTCTTAATTTGATGAAATACACTCTTAAAAATGATCTGCTTAAAATAAAATTAAATTCCTCTAATGATATTTCATTTTAAAATAAAAAAAGTAAGCTGATTATTAAAGTATTCTTTTTATATTAATTAAATACATAATTTTAA
>JABFPN010006638.1:0-11303 GCA_022817305.1 Leptoteleia sp. ZL-2020 | reverse complement strand
ATTTTCAAAAATACTGGCTGGCTATACTTAGATAAAATGTAGTTTCTGGTTTTTTGCTGATGTAAAAATTGTGAAAGAACTAAACTCAAAAATTTAATTGCTTGATAATCATTTATTTAATATCACCTTTTGAATATCCATTCATATTAATTTAAACAAAACTTAATAATTTTCAATTTTTATTATGTTACTTTTTTAATTTTTAAATAAAATATGAAATTTTTAACAAATAATTTTCATGACAATGAAAAAGAAAATGATAATAATAATTTTTCAAAAACACACTAGATTCTGGACAGGAACTAGCTTAAAAATCTAGTTAAGTTTTAGATAGTTTTTCCATGGAAAAATGTGGAATAGTTTTTTGACTGTACAAACTATCCGAATGTGACTGGTAAGAACCTAGCTAGGCTCTACACAGTCATATAATGCTCCAGTATTTATGGGCCAGAATCTGGACAGTATCTTGTCAGATTTGACTAGGCCAGTTGAACTGGTCAAAGTCTGGCTAGTACCACTTTTGAACTGGACAAAATCTAGTCTAATTTTTACTTGGGTCGTCTTTACTCGAAGCACCCCCAGCGGAACGAATATTTGCCTCAAGGCAAGATGACTGATTCTGTTTATATTATAATAATTACATTGGCACTCGTTATGGAACCCTTTGATTTTGAAGAAGCTCCGGTGGAACACTTTCAAGCAATTATCGGTTATGCATTACGGGAAAAGATTAATTTAAGAGCAACGCGCGACGACTAAAAAGCATATTTAACGTCACGGTGACAGGTCAGAAATACAAGAGGCTGCATTATAACGTTCAATAGTGATAAAACCGAATTATTCGGCATACTGAGACAATTAAATTTATTCATAGCGTCGTACCGAGTTTATAATAACCGCCCCGGCAATGTCACTTTTACTGCACAGCGTGAGAATAAAAATGGCCGATCGATTTCGCGCCAGTCGACTTACACAATGGTCAGAGTCGAAATATTTGAACCGAAAGCTCTAGCAGAACGATCCCGCGATTACCACACCAACTTTGAATATAAATGAACCCGCGGCAATCCTGTTGCATTATGCCATCCCTTGTACTAACAAAAAGACTGGTTTCAGATAAGAAAGTAGCTCGTGGATCAAGACAATATTTAGTCAAGAGTTTTATTTCTTGCGGCAAGAAAGAAAATAAATTTGCATACGTCTCTCTTAGCTCGAGAAAGTTGCAATTTCTTAATGCAATAATATCACATGGTTATCAATTGAAGACTCAACCTTAAAGCACTCTCCGATGTTGACTAGAATTGTTTTCTAAACAGAAATTTCTTCATTAAAAAGGTAATACGCCTGGAAAGCAACAATTACGCGCCAAGCTAAATATTTTCGTCAACGTACGCCTCTGGTACCATTTCCCTCGCTTTATTAGGTATCTTCAAAGTCGTTGCTTCAGACATTTCATAATTCCAACATGTTGTTTTCTCTGTTATTATCCCACGTTACAAAAGCAAATTTATTTCATGATCCAAATGCAATTTCGGCATTGTTTCCATTGCCGGACATCTGAGTAATTAAAAGACATAATTTAGTTCGGAATGAGAATTAATTTGGAAGATTCCGCCTAGAAAAAAGTATCTATAGATAACCACAAGTGACACGAATCTGTGCCGAGGATCTTTTCCATATAAAAAAGAATTTGAAAATTTAAATCTTACCAAGATTCTACGAGCTATAAATCTAGCGGGCTTACCACTACACTCAGAAAAAAATATAAAGCAGCCAACTAAAAATACTTTAGTTTGTTTTTTCGACAAATATAGTATAGTTAATATATCTAACAAGTAAAGTTATAAAAATTTTATTTGCAGTCAGAGAAAAATATAGCTATGACATCTATTAACTGATACACTTCCAAAAGACACTTATGATATACCATTAAAGATGGCTAATAATCTTTGAAAACTGCACTATTTTAGTGTTATAGTTTAAGCCGCGGTATTTTTTTCGCGCGGGATATGAAATAACAGCGTCAGATAATGGAAAACCCATGGGATGAAGGTTCAAAGGTGAATATACATGATAATCTACGACGCGAAGTTGGAATGCGGATTTTAGAATTCAACAAATATCCTCGAGCGAGTCTAATGTACGAATCGATTTTGCGTACAATTTTTCATCGGTGACACTTTGCATTGTAACACTTTGATATCCGGATATGAGAATGGTTAGCGGAGATCGCTGTTCAAGAAAGGGATGGGGCGGGGAGTGGTTCGGGGTAAAAGTGGTGTCAGCACCAGTTGCACGTTGCTCCAAGTGCCACCGAAACCCCCCCCCCCCTTCCTTCGCTCGTCAAGCTGTTCCCAGTGGTCCTTGTGGTACGGCACTTGAGTAAGCCTTGATGGCGCCAAAAACACCCAGGAACGTAGAAACAATGTTCAGATTTCTGATAGTCATGTGGAAGTTCAGAAAATAACGGTGCAAAGTGACATTAGAACGTTAAATGTTTTTATTAAGAATAAAGCAGGTTGAAAGGTTGCGAGAATGCATTTTAATATTACCATGAACAAGCTGAAATATTCAAAAGTATTTCTATTGTATTCCTGAAATGTACACTTAAGATAGAATAAAATTTTTAATAACTCGAATGACTTTGACAAAGAAGTAACGGAAGAAAAAAAGTATTATTCTTTAAATAAAACTTGTTCATCCGAGTTTCGAAAGGAGTTCTTTTGACATTAAAACAACTTTTCTTAAAATATGGTTAAAGTAATAATTATTGAATACAAGAAACAGAAATTAGGTTACAATATGTTGAGTTCAATAATCCTACAAGAATGTGTGCATTTAATTGAAGTGTGCGTTAAATCAAAGTAGGTTACGTGTTGCTGAATATAAAGTGCGATAAATTTTTGCAGAAAACATTTTTGTTATTTATTTTACTTTTATCAAAGTCCGTTATTTTAATAAAAAAGTTTGCACAACATATCTATTTTATTAAAAAAATGAAAAAATAAAACTTGAACGGGATAAAAGTTGTTGGCAAAAATGTTCTATTATTAAAAGTGACTGAATTTTCATTTGTAAACGTATTGCAATTAATTATGTTTTTGGTCCTTGAACAATAACGTTTAATTTCAAGGAAAATTTTGGCATTAAATGGTATTTCACATCGTTATCAAACATTCAAAGTTGCCTTTCTTTTGAAATGGAACGTCGTATTAATAATAATAAAGTTTTCGAAAGATCACAAGTCTGCATTGACGTTAATAAATAAAAATTCATAGCCATTTCAAGATCAATTACCAATCGCAATTTCGTGCTTTATCTGTCTTCCGTGAATTACGATTTTCATTTTTAATATTCCAATTGCAATCGATACCCTTTGTTTCTAAATTGTAACAAGAAACTATACCATTAAAGACGAAATAAGACGAACGATTAAATTCAGAGAATATCGTCGCCGCAGAAATCAAACGCTAATAAATTATCAATTTCCAATATTCGCATAAATCCTTTCTAATAATAATAATAAACATTAAGTATGTAATTAATAAACTGATTCACACAAAATTATATTAGTTTCGCGTAAACTTTCATTAATCAAATGTTCCGCTCAAACTTTGTTGGGCATTGCTCTATGACTTTCTCCATTTAATTAATCAAACCGAACAGCAGTTTGGCACCTAACAAGTTTTATACGATGTATTTGTTGCATGATTTACATATGAGTTCGATGTGGACTGCACTTGATTGACATGCAATTTACATATGAATCACTTGAGAATTATGAACAATTAAATAAAAATGTTGCAAGTTTCAGTAACTTTAATTGGACTTTCAATTTATTTACTGTACAACTAAGTACAACTAAAAAAAGGTTATGTAACTTAATGTTTCAGTCAGTTTTATTAAATACGTTAGAATTATATTTAATTTCAAGCTATATTCCATATAACCAAATTTACTGAATTTCTCCGCTGTTCCAAATGAAAAATATCATTTGTGAATATATGACTTGAAAATATCAAGAGCAAATAAAATACTTGAGTTGTAAAAATGGTTAAACTGAAACATTCAATTTATTCTGATTAAATTGCAGTTTTATGCTGAAATTATTTATTTCGTTTAAGTTATTTTTATATAATTACTGTACTTTTTATACGAAGATATATTCACTGATTCATTTAAATACTTAGAAATTTATTTAATGTGCTATTTCATGCTTACTTGATTAAAAACGTTGAAAAATATTAAAATGCTCATAAATGAAAAACTTGGTTCCGTGCAATACAATTTATTAACATTATAGTTTAGCATTATATAAAAATATATAAGTTATGTGATCATTTCAAATGCCACTTCTATTTAGGATACTTTAAATATATAAATAAATTCGCTGTGAACATAATTTAATAAGGATAAAATATGCATATAAGATTTTGTTTCATAGAGCGAAAACACATACTGAATATAACATACTTCTTCAACATTTAATCTGACTGAAATTCATTATATTAATGCATTTTTTATGTCTCTCAATATATGAAAATAATTAATACAGTGAATATCTTGTTTAATTAAATAAATTACAACTAATTTTGGATTTTAAGTTTAATTAAAGTTTAATTCTTCTCGAGAATTAGCAACATATAGACACCAACTCTGTCCATCATACGCGGTTTAATTTTATCATCGATTTATTTTCACGCCGAAATAATCGGTATAATCCCAAAGGTTTTAAGAATTTATCTATTAATAAAATTTATGAAATTCCATGAAACACCAAAAAACTGACACTTCAGAATAACCAAGTTGATGTAACACATTAAGCTTGCTAAAAACTTTACTCGACAAATTAAACGCTAACTGCATCCCACAATTTTAAGTTCAACGTATTATATTAAATGTTATCTTTTTAAAATAATAAAATTAACACAATAAAACTCGTATTGGTACAGTTGCCTTTTCATTTTTTCCATGTAAAATTAAAATGAAGAAATGAAGTCTAAAATTGCCCCAAAAATATACAGATATCTGTCTGGTAAAGATTTAATATTATTATATTCAATTTTGCTTATTCCGCAACTTATGATTGCCTTTGTCGTCGACCTTTTTTTCTCATTCTTTCAAGCTGAAAAATTGTCGGATTGTGCCCGTCAGAAAATATAAACCATAGAGGCACATCAGTGTTAAGTAGTTTATACATTTGAGGAGTTGAAAGAAGAAACTTAAAAGGTTAGCGTAAACGAGCTGTGTGACCGGTACTCTAATGCAGGATGCGTGCTTGCGCGTGCACGCACCTTTCATCGATCGCTCCAGTTCTTAACTCCCGAAGTATAATCTTCGCGAGACTAAACACACTACAGGCAATAGGGTCATCTTTAAGTGGTCGTCGATTATTTTCACGTGATTTTCCAATAACTGGATTATGCAATTTAATTAACGACCAAGGCCAGATATTAAATTCAATTTTTCCTTTCCTCAAAAAACCGACTCTGATATATTTGTCGCGAAAACATTCGAGATACTTCGCAACTTTTTTGCGCGTAAATAGACAAGGGTGAATAATACATATTACTTAGAGAAAAATTCAGTGCAGTCAACTAAAAATTATTTAGTTGGCTTTATTTAATTAACTTTATTTAAATTATAGTTACAGTTTATTTCCATTTCAACGCCAATGCAAATACTTTTTCAATCAAATACTTTTTCTAATTTGTATGAAACTTTATAAATAAATGCCTTATGCTATATTGGAGTTTTGAATGTTAATCTGAAAAAAATACTTTCACCTATAAACATATAGTTTTTTTAAATGAAAAAAAATTCTGTTGTTTATATCGAGCCATTAAATAAATAATAATTTAATCCATCAAGGATAATTATCATACTTAATTCTAAAATTTGCACAATATCAAAATTGAATTTGCGACGAAAATATTATTCTTGTCGATTTGTTTTTATAAATGAAATGAAATACATTTTTATCAACAGTCTTGAACTCAATTATTGTGTTTTGTTTCTTCATCAACTAAATAATTTATTTTAACGCAAATAAGAAATAATAGTTATTCGAACTAAAGTGCATGATTTGTCAAAAAAAACCATCTAAAAAAGTAGATTGTAAATGAAAATAAAACCCGTTTCGACTCGGTATGAATAATCAATGTATAACAAGAACGAAAATATTTCAAATTGTGGGGAAAAAGGAAAAGAGTTGAATCTATTGAATATTTCAGATTCATAAAGTAGAAGCGGTTACTGAAAATTGGCGACAAACGAAAATATTTATTTATAGTGTTACGATATATAATGGAGAATAAATATCAAAATCGAACATCGTCATTATCTTCATAATATTATCTTTTACTAAAAAGATAAAAAAGTAAATTGTGCAATGATATTAAAAAACAAAAAAAAATTACAACACTTTAGAAATGATTCTTCCTATAACAAACAAATTTTATTAACTACAATATTTTTAATTATATGTACGTTTTAAACATACGTACATAATACATTTTTATATTAAATTAATATTTTTAATTTTTGCAATTATTATCATTTTATATATTCTCTTCTTGTTATTTTTATAATTAATTAGCGGAATTTAAATGGAATTTAACAACAACAATTAATAACACTTTGATAACAACAATATTTATCATTGACGTTTCTAAACATTGCTGAAATTACAAAATTACTACAATTCTCCAGGAATTCTCACATTAATATTCACCAAACTTGCGACAATTCGCACAATTCCATTTGGCGAATAAAAGCGCAATTGTGTAACACAAAAAGGCATCTGCGCCTTATACAGAATAATAGAATTTAATTGCAATGGCGATTGAAAGGTGAAATCGCATGGCTATTAAATTTACGATCGGACGCGACGCCGTTGGGCTCCTATTTGTAATGGGTCGGAAGCGGAGAAAGAATTGGCGGAAAGTTGTCGACTCGGAATTAAAGATGTAACGAAGGTGTCGGCACATTTGTCGCGTGGCTTGTGTAAAATTTACCATGTTCCGGCCAAGCAAAGGTCGCGAGACGATCAGCGAAGCCGAGGTCAAAAGTTCACTGGATCAACGGGCGGAGAAGAGCACTGTGTTCGATCCTACGAATCCATTAGAGAATAGAATGGAACATGGCCGTAGTAAACGAGGAGTCTCGACGCGAACTTTTTCCCCTCCGCGTGACAGTGCGTAAATATAATGGATGATTTCGCCGCGGCACACATTCCGCGCGGAAACTGCCGAACCAAGGAAGAAAGAAAGAAGAAAAGAAACGGGAAAGGGGCTAGAAAACAGCTGAAACTGCAGTGTTACAGTTGTAACAAGTTTTATGCGTTACATCGATTCAGCTGCTTTTTTTTACCGAAATTAATTAAACTGCCATTACATCGCCCGCGATACGTGGATTTTATAAAGTGAGAAAAATTTTGCATGAAAATTGAATAATAATCGAAATAAATGTATTAAACTGGGGGGGAAAAGTTAACAAAAGTTATTGCACATGAATCATAAAGTGGAGATAAAGTTTATTTACATATTATATTTAGTACACTGAGAGAAAAATTCGATAAAAATACTATAAAAAATTACCATGCTACGCGATAAAAAGGTAGTGTTATTGTTTACCTTTAAATGTCGCGATATTGTACATTATCTTTTTTCAATATATATAAGAAATTTATCTTTTAAAACAAAACATAAATAACTGTGACAGCATATTAAAATTTTTATCAGCAGCAAAATGCAGACAAGTACAATTCAAAATTGTAACGATACGATGAAATATATTAAAATTGTTTTTAAAATCAAGCTGATATATCAAGAACCGAAAAGTCCGGAAAACCAATAACGAAAACTAATTAATAACTGACTGACTGACATTGCATTAAAAATTATACAAATTACACCTGGCCGCTAAAAATTAAAGTATAGCACTGTAAAAATTCTTGAAATGACTTTATAAATTAACGTGAAGAATGTTAAATTATAATCAATATGTCGGTAACGTTTCAGGCAGGTATTCATTAAATTGCCCCGTATACAAACAATATTATCAAAATGCAAAGTAACATTTAGTAAGCTTTTCTCTCAGTGCATATATTATAAGTGAGCTTATAACAAAAACAATTTTTTCTATTATACACCTAATTATACAAAATTTGTACTAATGTGATGACCTCTTTTTGAATATAAATTAAATATAAATAAACTTTATCTTCGTTCTTTGACAGAATTTAATTATCTATATAATCTTTTCTAATCTAAATGTGAATATTAGAAAAAAATAATAAATATTTCTACAAATGACAATAAAAAAAAATGAAAACAAAATGAAAAGTACTAATAAAAGTATACAACATTTATTGGTATTTCCAATAATATTGATCAAATTTTATTTTATATCTTCAATTTTATAAGCAGCTATATTAAATTTGGCTGAATCACCGGTAAATTTTCATTTAAATTTTTCTCAAAGTAAACATTTTTTAGAGAATTGACGTTAGTTGAAAGATAGTTAACAAATGAAGAAACAAATGTTCGCCGAATAGATTTTACGTTCCCTAGCGCGGATTGTATTGGACAATCATCGAAATACAATTGAATGCAGTTTGGATGCGTTGTGAGAATATGGTTACGGTTACGAGCAAAACGATCAGGATAAACCAATTTTTTGAATAGAATTCTTGATGAGAAATTGATCAGTCGGGAAAGATAAATCACATCTTTTGACGCACGTATTGTATTTTCTGCGCGGGAAAACAAGTACAGACAGAAATTACCATTATTCTATGACTAATGTACGGTTATATACTTTTAACTATGATTAATGTATGGCACGTTAGAGCATAATCATGTTTAAATTTTAGTTAATCTACAAACGTCATTATATAGCAATGTATTCATCATATGAAGAGCAAAATAATATGAAATATTTTTATTATTATAAAATATTTTTATTATTCAAACTAAATAACAAAAATATTTTGCTCTTCATATGATGAATATGAATATATATATACTCTTCATATAACAATGATAAAAATACTCAACATGAAATCGTAATATAGAAATTTTTCCTATCTATATAGGCAGATCGCACAATATTTGTAAACTAAAATAATATTATAAGAGAATGACATAAACATCGCTTTAATTTCAATAACTTCTCGAAAAAAGTTTTGATATCAACAAGATCACATAATATTATTAATAATTTGATTGATTTAATTTTACACAATTCAGTGTAAATTGATGAACATTTTTTGTCACGTATTACATTTATAAAACTAACCAAATATTGCTAATAAAATTTTTGTTGGCAAATGCCATTTTGCAAGGAAGATTTGGGTAGACAGTTAATGGAAGCAAATAAATTAAATTTTGGAAGTTGAGCTGCAAATGTAAAGCCGCGATGCGGTTTTGCACAGACAACAAAATGGTAAATTTGTCACTTACCAATTGAAAACTCACGTACTTCAAAGAATAATTTGACAGGATTCTTAAAAAGTCCGACACTTCAATCGGAATAATTTTTAACTTGTTGAAGAGTCCTCCCATCTTTTTAGACGAAAGTTCAGCTTTCATTGGATTTAAAAATGTGCTGCAGACGGTGTCGTTGCAGATTTCAATCATTAATTCCATTCGACGTTTAATTTCCAATATGAACGAAATTGATTCGCTCAGTTAACATATCGCTGGGCTTAAATATTTATGCCATTCAAATGAATAATTTATCATAAAAGTAGCGCGAGGCGTTTCCTTTTTAAACACGAAAAAACAACCAAATTATTGTCCATGCCAGGCTATCTGCTATTACTCTTTTGCAGTCTGAATAATGTATTAGGACCACGCACATAAATCAATTTTATACGAGGTTAATGAATTTTTCGGATTATTCGCGCATATAATCATGCACGCATGCTGTTTATCGTTCCAAAATTACATTCAACTATGAATGCATATAATTTCGTTCAGTCCAACAACGAAAACCTTAACAATTTTACTTAATTTTATTTATTTTATTTTACATCATGCAACAATGTATTTTAGGTTGGAATCAATCAAACTATTTATCTATTTTTCTTTAAATGAATAATTCAGGAATTTATTATGTTGATTCATTGAATTGAAGTTATTATGTTGATTCATTTTGCAAACTTAAAATAATATTTTTCCGATGTTTTTAAGTCATTACATCTTTAAATTATAAAAAAATTATATTCGTATACTGTAGCTAAATATTTGTTTAATGATACTTATTAACATAATATTTTATAAGTGGTAAGAAATGAATTACTAAATTACATATGTTAAAGTCAATGGCGTAACAATAGTAGAAGGGGAAAGGTGCATAGCGCACCCAGCTAACCTCCTTTTTGCATGCTTCTGCGTGCAAAACGATTATATTTATTGCTTTATTGCATACGGAATGGTCTACTTATAATATTAATGAAGTACGTTTTTTACAAAAACTTATATGCCACGAAAGTTTACGAAATAGTATTAAATTTACAAAAATAAGAACTTTTTATATTTTACACTGCATATACCGACGAGTTACAGAAAATAGCCAAAATTAATTCTAATTCATTAGATATATCTTAATTCTATAAAATCGATTGCAACAATATAGTATTAACCACATACGGATTATCAATAGGATTCAGACGATATTCGCAGGTAAACCTCATGTGGGAAATACAATCGCACGTATGGTTCAATCTGTGACAAAGTCTTTTCAATTTTTTATTCACCCTGCGACAGCTTTTACCATATTGCCACATGCTACTAATAAAATTCATTCAATGTACACGGACAAAAATTTTCGATGAGAACTAGTAGAAATTAATGAAGGATACCTAAAAATTCTAGCTGCTATTGGAACAAGTAGAAATTTTATGTATAACAGCTAAACAAATTTTGATATGGTTATCTTATTGAAACAGTAAAGCCGTTTAGGTGTCATTACCAAAAATTTTAGATGGAGTAGTAAGACGTCATAATTCAACATCATGCGATTTGGCAGCTACGATACTAACCTTATTCATTATGTCGACAGAAGCACCAAAATATATTGGACATCGATAATTTAATGTGGAAAATAATTAAAAAAAGTTTGAAAGAAACTAATCAATAAGAATTTGTTTTTTTGTCGTTTATTAACAACGTCTATTGTATTTTATTTGTTTAAAATCGACAACATTTACTAGGTTAAAAGTGACAACATAAACAAACCACTTACACTCGCTAACACATACACATACGTAGCGGCGCTAGTGTTTTGTTCACTTTGAC
>JABFPN010006637.1:0-11306 GCA_022817305.1 Leptoteleia sp. ZL-2020 | reverse complement strand
GGCTTCGCCCCCGAACCCCCACCGGGGGCTTTGCCCCCTGGACCCCCTCGCCACCAAACCCTCCGGCCCTCTTACGCACACATACACCTTCTTACTTTAAATACCAACATAGTGCACTAGTGACAAAAAAAACTGTACGTTACACGGTCTGAACCTCTATTATGACTCGTGTGAAGTTGACATATACAATCTCTGACACTCGTCACAGATTGTATATGTCACACTCGTCACAATAGAGTCCGTTCAGGCCTTGGAACGTAATGTACTATTTTTTTATATTGTATACATGCACTGAGAAAAATATGATAGAAAAATTACTATTTTAAATTGTGTTTCAGATGTATATCCGCCTTTCAGTAAATATGACTATTTTTTAAAAATAAAGAAAATAGTTTCAAATGTTATATTTACAAATGAAACATAAATTTTTCCTTTTAAAAAACTGTAATTTTTACTGAAAGACCGATATACATCTGAAACACATTTAAAAACAGTAATTTTTCTGTCATATTTTTCTCAGTGGGGCTGCGGTTTAAGGTTTCAGTAGAGTAATTCTTAATAGTTCTTTTTTAGTGTAGAAGTACGATACACTTGAACAATGTTTGCGACAACTTTGCCATTATTTTTAAACAAAATATTTCAATATATTGAACACGAATCCATATGTATTCGTAACTAAAGCAACACATTACTGTTGCACTTTGACAAAGCGATTCTAGTAGAGGAAACCGAATATTTCACTCGACGAGCAACATTTTTTCCTTTCTATTACACATTTATATCTTGAATGACTCGCTTAAACTTTAGCGTCTAGCAGTTCAGAATAATTGATCTGCAATAATGCACCGCTGTGTGCGGATATACATTGTTCACAGTTTTGCTCTGAACAAGAGGAATGTAATGTATCTCGGCGAATCTCGCCTGAGGTATGTCAATATTACAACACAACAATCAATATACGTGCTCTTTATTATTTCCACCGCAAGACGGCATTCTTTTTTTATTGCAACGTGCATTATTTGAATCATGCGATATACGCGTTTAACCATCGACGATTCATCGCGCAATATTCAGCCACTCCCCTTCATTATGTTTAATCACAATTTGTAGGAAAAGCACAGTGTCCTTTCGTGCTCTAATTTCGTTTCAATTATTGTTCTTTGACGTGGAAATTGCGACATACTCGCCTTACGCGCACAAAAATAGAAGTAAAAAGAATGACGATAATTGTGCCGAACAATGTTGAGTTATTTTAACCAAAGCTCGGGCAAAGGTGGAAAGTCAGGTTGTATATTATTTGTTTACGGAAATGAACGCTTTATGAATGCATAAGTTCACGGATCTGACGACGATAATTGTCTAATTTTAGAAGGAAAAAAAGGGGGGGAAAGAAGTAAAAGGTTATAATTAACTTCGTTATGACTGGATACTGAGTTACTGTCGCAATCGCACTGTCATTCTTAATTACTATGTCGCGTATTCAGTCTGCTATTTTCCAGCGGAAATAGCTCTTTGATGATCAGTGCATTTTTAAATAGGCAGGTTCTAAATAAGCTGCTAATCGCTGTCGACATTGATTACAATCGGGAAAAATTGGCATAGTTGGTATGCTGAGAGAAATTGATTAGTAGTTGCTGTTGTATTTTATAGTAACTCTAATATAATGCTTTATAAAAAGCATTTATAATATTATATATTTTATGTATAAAACGATATAATATAATAGATCTAAAGAACGAAACGTTTTTCAAACTGAGCCCATAAAACAAACAATGTTTGTAAATATGACTTATTCCATTTAATGTCCGAAATTTTTATGTTCAAGTGTCAAAAAACAGCAGAATGGAATGCTGTCTGTGTGCAATTATAATGTATTGCAACTACATATCATATCAACAATAATAATAATAATAATAATAATAATAATAATAATAATAATAATAACGTATATAAGATGTTAGATGTTAGATAGCGTTTCGTTTATTGGTTACACTGAAACTCATCAGTAAGGCTAGTGTAACCAATGCCTTATAGAAATGAATAAAATAAAAGTGAATGTAATTAAAAAACAAAAATAAAGATTATTTGAAAACGATTCATTTTTCAGTGCCATTATATTATAGGATAAAATAGAATTTTTTTTAGTTTTTGATAATATAATATAAAATTTATGATATACATTTTAAAAAAATATTGGAAAAGAATGTGCCCACAGATTAGGATTCCTTAGCTCACTGTCACTAGTCACGCGCTTTGCCACCACTCTATTCCACCGTCTGGAAAAAATATCTATGAAACTCGAGTGTATATGTGAAAAAGGGCGTGGACTAAATTTTTCCAGTCACGGATATTTGTGAAGTAAGACCTATATTTTTAAGCGCCGACGTAGATTGATGGTAAAGGACGTGATTGGTGACTGTGGAGTTACGATTTCTAAAACGTCCTTAAATTGTTCCAAAAGTGTTCAGACTGTTCTTTAAATGTTTCAAGAATTATTCTGGGAATGAATACAATTTATTCACCCAATACTATATATCTAATGAGGAAAATCGAAAATACTAGAATCATTAGAATTTTAGTAGTGACATTTCTTTTTAATTTGAAGTAAATTAAAAAGTACATCGATTTTAACAAACAATAAATAATAAAGGTAATCTCTATTGAAGATTGGAAAATATAATGCTAGCGTTATAAAATGTTATTATATAATATTATAAATTACATAACGTTGTTAAAATGCCAATTTAAAATCCCTGCATTGTACAGTCTATAAAGCTTAATCGAGTAAGTAAGGATTATTTTCGTGCCTTGGTATCATAAATGTTATGGAAAATGTTTGTTTGCTTCATCATTTATAAAAGGTTTCAGTGAAATTGAATCAATATCATTGCTTATTTATATTTTAATTTTATAAATTCTAAACAGGACTTTCCGTTAAAAGTAAATATTACAATCAAAATTGTATTTATATATAACAATGCGCTGTTACTATTACATTTAAAATATTTATTTTTCAAATAGAAACTATTCAATTTTCTCAATGCAATTATTTTAAATTAAAACTGAAAGATTATTAACCGTTGATAAATAAGGCAAAGTGATTTAGTTTCAGCTTGTACTTTATTCATAAAAAAATACATTAACAACTGAAATTCTTATATTAAATAAACTTAATTATTTAAGAGGCAAAATGAATCTTAATGAATTAATCAACTATTTTACCAGTTAAATAACGGCAATTTAATTTGACGTAATTAATAAGATTCTCTATGTATATTTATGAATACCAGTAGTTTATTTATTAACAATTCACAGTCAAATCTGTGGTTCCGTAATCTGTGACACTTTTTCATTAAAGAGGAAGTAAAAAGGGCAAATTGTTTTAATCACAGTCAGTTAACTGTATCATAAAGACGGCGCTTTAAGTCATATTTTCTTTGCCGGTATTTTAGTGCGTCTCTGCGAAAGAGCCGGTTGAAGTTGTGTAAACGCGTTCACGAAAATAAAGCTCGGCTCGGTCCGTGAGCGTATCTCGGGGCGTTCTGCGTATATCTGTTAAAGGTATAAGCGGGACGGCGTAAGTTACACGTCCCGACGAAAGTCAAGAGCAGTACACCACGTCCGCGTGGTTTTCGGCTACGTGTGCATTTCAACGTCGAGGATTTGCTCTGTTCTCCGGTGGGATTTCTAACGTACCGTCAAGAAAGTCCGAACTTTTCTCATAATACGCCGAACACGTTCGCATTCTCAACGAAATCGAATCGTCGACTGGGCAATCAATTTGGGTTCCTCGTGGGAGATTATTTTCGAAGTTACCCGAAGTGGGATTAAGATGCGCAAAAAATGAATGACCGCAACAAAAAATAATAATAACCACCGAGTTATCATTTTTAATTCTCAGTAAATGTGCGAAAATATTATGTTTATTGTTTTTAAAGACTTTTTTCGTTCTTTCAATTACATATTCCTTGATTTCAGAAATTGTTTTGAAACTTTAAATCTAATGTTTACATTACTCAATATTCGGTTAATAATACGTAAATTATTTATTATTACTGATCTACTATATCTTTGATTATATTAACTCTCATTTCCAACTGTCTAATTATATAATCTAGATGATGATCTCCGCTATTCATTCCTTTCATTTACCTATGCAAATTCCGTTTTTATCTACGCAAAGGCTTTTCATTTTTGACACGAATTTGCTTTTCTCAATAACAACTGCAACTTCATGCCAAACTCATCTAATATTTATAAATAAGCATTAATTACTTAATATAATTAATAATGAAATAATTTAAATAAATTGAAAAATAATTATTTATTTATTAACTGTCATATATAATCATTTATATACATGGAAAAAAAGTATTCCCTTTGGTAGATAAATGAGTTTATCTAGCAATTTTTAAATAATTTAGTAAGAATTTATTCTATTTGCAGAAGGACATAGATATTAAATCGACTAAAATGAATATTTAAGAGTTACATAAACTGTATGGCTGATTCAGCCATACAATTATCTAAGAGAAACTGAACATAACCTCAATATGTCAACGAAAACACTTGGATTGCACTGTTTTGACGATTAGATAAATTTGTTTGGCTGATTCAGCCATACAGTGTATGTAAATTGAATCAACTAGCTAGGTTAGTTTTCATCAATTCGACTCACATCAATTTGTTTGGCTACGATAATTATAATTTCTACGCATGTCAATAATAGCCAAACAATATATCTAACTTACATAGAAATTTAGTAGTGCACTTCATTTTTTTTTCCGTGTATGACTGAGATCTACAGTGTCACAAAAAATAATAACATTGCTACAGTTTTTAATTCAGCTAATAAATTGATGAAGCTTTTAATTTATATTTCAAAACAGCTGGACAATTAAGCACGGCAAAAATTGCAATGAGCACTGAGTTTTGGCGAAATGTCAAACCTTTTTTGGAAGAATAGCGTATATTACAGTTCCGTTAATCGATGTGTATTGTTACATTGTTAAAAAATGCGACGTAAATATACTCATATATATATAGAATAAGGTATCTTTAATTTATTTCTAGCCAATTTTGCAAACCAACTGCAAAACCGCGAAAATTAACCTCCTATCGGTCAGGCTACGAAAGTAGCATAATGTTTCAGCTGACCTATTTTAGGGACCAGCTCTTATTCTATATTAACATTGCCGTTGAATATTACCTCACAATTGCACTTTGTTCCGTTAATTTAGTTTAATGTATTCAAATACGTCATGCAAATTAACATAACATCTGAAACTCCAAATTGTCCTTTATAAGTATTTCAAATAATGTGCCGCTTTACGATTTTCGCACGAGTTCGTCAGCTCGTCGACTTCTTGATACGCCACTGTTGCATACAATATTTTTGCATTTACGCAAATTATGATTACATTCAGTTACATAAATTACATTTACTGCACACTTTGCTGTTTAAATAACGAATAATGACAGTTATATTTCCGCGGAAAATGTTTTCCCTCGTTAATTTTTATCGACGCCCGACTGGTTAAATTAAAGCATTTCAGTTAATCAATAGAATAAACGGCCTTTATTACCGGCTGTTTGTTTTCCGCGATATAATTTGTTGCAAAAATGAACGATCCGGTTAGTTGCAATAAATTTACCCTTATTATCATAATTGTTAAATTCGATTAACGTTGCACGGGAATGGTCGCACTTTTTAAAATTATAATCAGAAGAAGGTAAATTTATATGTTCGCGGGATACGAGTTGCCGCAAAATTTAATAACTTAAGTTGTCCGGTTTCGCTTATCATCCAGCTTATTAATAAATACATAGCAAGGGATAAGCACTGTATATATAAATTTCGAGCTGACCGCGCAATTAAGTTTTTCTACTTTCGGGTTGACTTAAATGCAAAAGTTCGCGCTTTATTTTCCTCCACGTTTTAGTGTTTTATTACGCCTAGTCTAGCTGCCCGGAAGAATTCCCCGAAGAGAAAGATAAAGAAAAAAAGACGATAGAAAAAAAAGGAGAAAGAAGAAGACCAACCAAAAGATCAATAAAAATGTTTGCGATCACTTTCCGAATTGCTTAGTGAATTTTTGATACGAAGAGACAGCGGTAATTTAGCACGTAATGTTTTCACATTTGTCGTTGCGCAAATATTGCAGCAAGATCGTGTCGATCTTATTCATTTTTCAGGAGGTCGGATTTGCGACGTTAGAAAATTTATTTCGCGGCATAACTTTAAAATTTTGAGGAACTCTGGATAAATCGCGATTTATATGAGCCACTTGTCGCGATCTATTTTTCATAGACTTGTCACTAGCAGTGTACTTTCGTCTGAATTATTTAATCGACTGAATTTGACGGTGTAATTAATCAAAAAGCGTAATTAGGAGATTACGCAGTTGTTGGATAAGAGTAAAGCTCTTTGCGAGAGAAAATTAAAATATACTCTGATAGGTCGATCAGCCGGTTATTCACCTTATTCCGAGAGAAATTATATTAGTAGTTACTACCATATTTTAAGAAAATTTAATAACTTTTTTTACGAGCATTCTTAGTATTCCTTATCATGTGATTTTAAAAACATTTTTTATTTAATTTTTCGTAATCAACTAAAACACTAACTGCAAACAAAATCCAACTTTGTTAATTATTAAGAGCGCGTAATATCGATGTTATCTTTCGCAATGAATAATCTATAAAATACCGAATTGAGATTATGGCACGATCGAGCTGCACGAGATACGCGTAATACAATAACTTTTAGCTCTGAGCGTTATTAAATCGAAGAAGGAAAGTTGTTGGCGGACCCCAGGTGGGGGGGGGGAGAGGGGGTTAAAGGACCACTCTTATCAGCGAATATTCCGCATCTAATACGCCAAGTTTCCGTTGAAACTTTCTAGTGACCGTGTACAATTAATCTTCCCTTGTGAAATCACTACATTAATAGCACTCTGCTTGCAAATGAGCGAGGCGAAAGCCAAGCTTGTGCCTAACGGAGTTTAACGATCTCATCAAAGTTACATGAAGTCTTGCACGGCGTTGCAAAAATATGACGTTGACTTCTGCGAAAATAATCACGGCGGCTCGATTCTTAATGGTCCGCTAGGAAAAGCAACGTGGCTTCGTATGATCTACAGCTTTTCTTGTAGAACATTACGTTTATGTTTTTGTCAACGTACGTAGAAAAATTAGACCATAAATATAAAGTTGATGGCAAACACCAATATTATGACAAATAACTTATACATGACAATATATTTGACATATATCGTGATATATATATATATAAGAAATGAAAATATATAAAATGTGATATATACACTGATAAAAATTACCTCCAATGTGTGTATACTTGTACCCGTCATAAATTTCTGTCAGTGTATTTAAATAAAAATTAATAATATGAATATATGTAATATACATTCACAAAAATATTTATTTAAGAGTAATAGATACACTGTTAACAATTTTAAGTTTCTCTGAAAACTCCTGTCTTTTTCATACATATACTTTTATTTGAAAAGGTATTATCTAGAATCAAAAAGCAACATCATACATTTAATGCAAAGGTATTTTCAATTAGTAAGTACAATTTTTTAAAATGAAAGCTATATTTCCTTTTCATAAAAAAGGATATAATATCATAATCTCAAATTCTGTTTCAACTGTTTACACTACTTTAAAGTTTTATACAATAATATTTAAATACTGTTTCTATTTCAATAAAATAGAATATTTATTTCAATTTGAAAAGAGAAATTCAAAAGAATATTCCTTTTCAGTACAAAGGAATACAGTTTTCGTATAAAAAGATTCAGTTGAAATAGATTTTCGTTTTTATTGACAACTAATTCTTTTCGGAAAGTATTTGAATAGGTTTTTGCATTCATCCAAAAGAATACTATTACAATGAAATAATCATTTTTAAGAGTGTAATTCTTATATTAAATAGGATTTCCATTTCTATTTATAATTAGATAGGATTTCCAATTCTATTTATAATTAGAATAAATTATTCTTAGAAAACATATATTTATATAAAGAATTATTTCCATTTATATTAAATGGATTTGTTTTAGAGAAAAGAATAAAATAATTTTAGTTAAAGAATATTCAACAGATGATAACTGAATATTCTTATTTTTAATATATGTTCTTTTAGTTTTAATAAGAATATTTTTTTTGTACAGGTTTCTTAACGCAAGCATATTTTTTTTCTGAGTGTATATATTAATGTTTCATATAAGATCTTTAAAAGTTTTGTATATGTATATTTTTATATATAAATAAAGTTTATAAAATTATATAAATTATTCGGTCCTTATATTACAAATTATTTCTTAAAGTTTGAATAGTTTTTTCTTAAGCAATTACGATAGTAAGAAAGTTCTTGCGGAAAATTATATTAAAGGATTTATTTGGGCAACGATTTAGAATTAAGTGTGTTGTAGTATGATTATGATTGTAAGATTCTAACTCCTCATAAGCGACTGGCGTAACCAGATTAAGAAATGATATATTTAATCTGATTATTAGAGTACAGTTAAGACGCTTTATTACAAAATCATTAGCTGTGCAATTTTAACTTTGTTTAATATTGTTTAATATAAGAGGATTTAAAAATTATTTCCTAAATATTTTAATGAAATCTTATTTATGACTCCCATCCCATCTCTCTTAATGTATATTCTTATTTTATATTCATTAAAAACAAAATTGTTAATTTATGTTTCAATATCTGGAAAATATCCGGATGGTATTTATTATCCACTTGATATTCCCCTGATAATCTATTTGTATTGTAGGATATCATGTATTACTGAGGCATTTATATTGTATAAGTATAAAGATCGTGCAATTTTATTTATTTTCAAAAATTTCATGACTCATCTACATACGAAAAATTAATTTTTAAATCCAATTAAAATGCTACATTCAAATGCCAAATTAACCGAAGTGGAATTTGGTGTTTAATATTAAAACTTGGTGTAATATCCATAATTGGTGCTTAATAATTAAGATTATTATGGCAACGATTTCTCAAATGAGTGCTAGGCCATAAATTTTGACATTAAATAATGATTATTTTAATCTTCAGTTCTTGTAATTATTAAATGAAATTATATAGTATACTGAATTACATTTTAAGTATGTAAGCAATTTGTTATAATTTTTCATCGACGTTCGAAAAACAATGGTTAAAATTTGAGTAAATAAATTGCTTTTAAAGTTTAACATTAATTCTAAATATTAAATTATTGTGTTGGCGACTAATAAATGGATGATGAGCTTATGATATCCTACTGCAAACACGAATTCGCCGACCTGATTTTACATAGGTTCATAAACCTGTTCATCGTAATACATATATAAAATTAAATCTCGCTCTAATTACGTCACCATCGTGCAAAATTCGTAATTAATCTTTTGTGCCACATATGTTGCACTGGCATCAAAATGGAAAGTTACCAAAGATCAAATACTAATCGAGCAGCAAAGCAACTTTCTTTTAGATCGCAGAATTCCTTTCGATTGCTTAAATCAGAAACAAATTGCAACCGTTAGTGTTATCGATAAATAAATTAGATCCATGCCAAAACATTGTCATTCATAATTCGATGCACTCCTAATCTAAAGTAATCTCAGTAATCGAGTAAGCGATTATCAACTATAATTAATCCAGCAACTTCGATTACACGTGCATAAATTACGATTTCATATCGCATAAGCGGCTATCGATCATAACACGTGCTACAAGCCAGAAATTTTGCGAGAGCTTTTCTTTGGAAATAACTTTGATTAAGGTTTAAGCCGAACGTTTTATTACTCAGATACTTTAACTTCAACAAGTTTTTGATAAATTTCACTTATCGGCCGTTCAATTTTGCATTCCTTCTTGAAAAACTACTCGGTATTTATATGATAAAAATTACCCCCTGCCCTTCTACGCCGAGCATCCAATTTTTCCGCGCAAATTGATCCGCATTATCAGAAAGAAGAGTCACTTCGACCCGCGTTCGCTCGCAAATTTATTTTATCCAATTAGGCGACTGAAATTGATTTCAGATGGATCCATTTTTGAACAAAAATCCGCGGCCTCGTAATAGGCACGTTTTAATTCGCACAATGGTTGATTTAACTATGTTTCTTTCGCTGAATGAAAAAAGAAGAGTAGGCATATCGGAGAAGGATTTTAAGCTGTAAGTGGAAAGTGGGATTGGGATTGCGGAGGGTTACTGCTGCTGTTCGGGATGGCACTGACACCACGACCTACATACAGGCCATTGTGCTCCGTTGTATATTCTATTACGTCATTGGTTGCAACCGACGAAACCGAATTTCGATTGGTGCAAACCAGCTCGGCCCCGGGAACTCTCCGTGGCTTTTCCGGATGCATCGATTTTCCTCCGATTTTCTTCGGCGTGCCGCACTGGAAAGCACGCAATTAAATTTCGGGAAACCGCGAGGAAAAAAAAATTGCCACCAAATCGATTGGCCCGCTCCGTTGCGGAGTGATCCGTTAATTCGACACCGTGAAAGTGAAATCGAAAAGTGAAATATGCAGGCTTATGAATATTTCATGGACTCCTCTTCTTCGCAACATAGCGCGATATATTTTGAAACATAAAAATGCTCCGGCCATTTCTGTAATGCAATTGCGAAATTCCATTTCCGCTGATCGCGCTAGCGATCTATAAATATTTTACGGGCGCCAGTCGCAGCGTCCAAATTTTCTTCTAGGCAAAACGTTTGTTATCGCACCAGGATACAAAATACCGTGCATACTCAGAAAAATAATTCCGCTCGAGTTATTGAATTCAATTTTTGGGCCTTGACAACCAGCGATAGACATTCGAGTTTTGTTTTTGCATTGGGAGTCCTCCCTCCCCCTTCTTCAGTATTATAAAACTGGCCATTTCTAGATAATTGCGCGGAATATATGCGTTGGTATTTCCTCGAACAACCTGTTCAGGCATTCTTACACTGAGAAAAATAAAATAATAAGAGTTACTATACTTTCTGGCATTCTGAGACTCTATGCTCCAATGTTAAGAACTTTGCCAGACAGTCTAGTAAACGGTATCACTTTTTCAAGTACCAATTATTAGAACTGTGGTACTTCTTGTCACATTGTCGAGCATTATTTTATACAGGAACACATAGAGTCCAGGATTACTATATTATTTTTCTCAGTGTAGTTTTACTTTTCTCTTTCGTTGGGTTTCTTCCCTTTTTTGGTCCATTTCTCTCGCTCTCTCTCGCTCTCTCTCTCTCTCTCTCTCTCTCTCTCTCTCTCTCTC
>JABFPN010006636.1:0-11309 GCA_022817305.1 Leptoteleia sp. ZL-2020 | reverse complement strand
GAGACACATTTATGGCCCCCCCAATCAACAGTGTATTCAAATACAGTCACACCTTCCTACGGCCGTGGAGTTTAACAATCAGTCGCGCGGCATAATAAGTGTTTAGACGTTCGAGTCTGGTTGTTGAACCTCGAATTCGTCTATTGATAGCACTTTGTTGATTGATTGTCGCTCGGTTCAAAATTGGTTTACGCGCATTCCTTTTCGGATTGTCCCTTATAAATGCGGCCCTTTTTTTATGCACGAAAATATACAGGGCAAAAGAATGTTTATTTTAAACTTAATTGGAATTATTTGCGTAGAAAAATTGTGAACTTACATCCATTTATTATTAAAATAATCCGCTTGAAATAAGTAAAACTTTTTCACAGTGCTTTCTTTACAAGAATTATTACGTCAATCAAAATTGGCATATCTGCTGGGTGGCATCTGGTAACTCATTTGACTGGTAAATTAGGGAGAAATTTTGCCAGTGTCATTGCGTCGGTTGACAGTTTTCCATTGATGCACCTGCAACTAAACCTTCCCCCCTAGGGTGGGGGGAAGCTTAAAGCAGCACTTTTTGATCATCATTAATCATCTTTGGAAAATTATTGGATATTCAGTGAGCTGAGGAGAATGACATTCCAGCAGGGCGGATCATCATAGAGTATACTGTTAAAATTATGGTATAATAATTACACCAGCGTGGGTTTCTCAACTATCGAAAATTAACTCTTGAAATTTAGTTTAGAAATTTCCATTATATTAAACCAATCGAATCTAATGAAGGGAAAAATGGAAAATGTATTAATGCGCTTTTATTCGTGTATATAAAGGGCACACTTGAATTTCTGTTTGGATAATGGGTGAAAAAACTTTTTGTCCCATTATTCGGTATGTCACAAAAACTTTTGGAAAAAACATACTAAAAATACCTCAAAGCGCATTAATCATTCATAAAAGTATCTTTGGTGATCGTTTCGAGTTCTCAATGGAGGATCTTCGTATAGAGATTTACGAATGATTTGAAGGATGTTTCAATGGTGGTAATCAATTTATATATAAAACATTTCAAGTGTAGTTATTTTATTTCGAATGGGAAAAAAGTTTTGATAACAATTTGAAATCCTGTTAATGTTCTGTATTCTATTTTCAACAATCTAAAACACTTTAATCATTATTATATTTATAGAAATGTCTTCAGCATTAACTATATATAAAATTATATTACTAATAAACTTTTGATTGTGTTGATTGTTCGAATTTAACAATGCTTCAAGTTTAATGTTTGATATTATTTATCAAACAATATAAAATCAAACCATTTTTTTCATATTTTTTTATCGATAAATATTTGTGTCAATTTAAACATATAATAAGTACAATGAGAAAAATATTATAGTAATCCTGGACTCTTTCTTTGCTTCATTGTAACAATTACGTATAACAATAATTCACCAATTTCATTTATCGTTGAAGTTAGATAATCCTAATTTCCAGCGTCATTCAGCCAAAGAAGGCAGTAAAAATATTTTGCTGTCAATAGCGACTATCCCTATTTTATGGCAGCCATTAAAAACCTTTTTTTTTTTTTGGTCAACAGAGCTGACCCTCTCGAGGAGCTTGGTCGTCCTTTAATCATTCATAAAAGTGTCCTCAAGAGGCTATTTGTGTAACTCAATGGGACGCTTTACGTAAGGAGAAATTCAACAGGTTCGAGGAAAATGATAGCTCGCGAAATTTTCATCAAGACGTTCGAGGTGGTCCCGCCAGCTGTGTCCCTCTTTCCTTTTCCAATACAATGATTCCAGCTTTTTTTTTTCTTTTTCGCGCCTGCCCACGCGCCGGCTATTTTAATTTTTGTTTACAAATGCTTGCTTGCTCTTTCCAAGAACGTCGCCAACATTCCACATAAATTTAATTCTTCTTCCATCGATATATCATTGAGGAAACTAATTTCTGTTTCAATACTTGTGAGAAATGTGCGGTTTTGAGTTTTTGAACGACATTGATCAGTTTGGTACAATATGTGGCAGTTTATCTGTTGCCCTTTTTTTTGGTTCCTCGCTTTCTTTGTACCCTGATAAATAAGTCTGACAATTATTTTATTGTACCAAAAAGTGGGGACAATGTCTGTTTATATTTCATATTTATTACACATTATAAGAGGATATATTTCAGCCAGATTTCAATTTTTACCATGTCATAAATATGTCCATACATAAACATTTTATTATCTCATGTTGATTTGTTGAAACATATATGAACTATATATGTTCAATTTTTACTAGGATTCTGATTAAAAATATACATCTTATTGATCTCAAAGTCTTTTGAAAATTGGAAACAAAGATAATCTAAATAAATAATCTATTTATTTGAGACAAATAAATTTCAACTCATTAAACACTAACACTAACGAGCAGCGAGTCATCGTGAGTACTCTGGAGAAAAAAAAATGAAGAAACAAACCAAAATGATACCAGCAACGTACACTAAATCTCGCCGTTAATCCTAATCTACATTCTTATTTTCCACCGTAACTTTTGATCGTCGTCCTCGTATTTCCTTTGCCATTTTAGAGACCATTTAGTCGAGCGTCGCGAGAGTTTATGGGGCCCTTTTTTTTTCCCGCTGTCCCCTGCCACAATGCGCCAGGTGTCCGGGCCCATTACCTCTCAGTATATCATTTTCACCAGGTGGAAATATATTTTCATACATTATGCGCCGCGCAGTCCCTCTTTCGACTCCTCTTATTTGCTTCGTGTAATTTGATCAAGTTTTGGTACTCGGGGGGGGGGGGGGGATCATGAAAATATGAATTATGGCGCGGGATTTGAAAGGACGAATTGTCAGTAAAGAGAAAATAATGGAGTGGCGTCCGAAGACGTGCTGCTTTGTGCCCCGCTCTTCGATTCTTTTCTTTTTTCATCTTCTTCCTTCTTTCTATCCCGACTTTTATTATATTGCGCTCGAAATTTATTCTCGCCGATTCTTGTTTTGAGTTTGTATACACTTCGCATGAAATTTAAAGTGGAACATGGCATTGATAAGGCTTGGATTGGGCGAGTTTAGATTGTCAATTATTTGTTAGATACTTTAAGGGATTTTAAATAAAATGAAAAGGTATGGCATCGTTCAACTTTATCGGAGTTTAATTTAATTTACAATTATTCTCAATTGATTGCTTTTGTGTGTATGTGGAATCATGCATAATACACGTGAAAAATGTTTATAATGTTTATTGACGTACGTTAATGACGTTAAAATTAATATTTTAATTGTTTTTAGCGTCGTTCGCGGACTATTGTTAAAGATATATAAGTTTTTAATTGTTTTGAAATTCTATCTATACATTGCATCAGCTTTCTTTTTTTATTATTAATTAGTCAGAATGGGCAAACAGCCCAACTGTCTTTAGTTACAGATTCCCATGTAAAAAGTAACATATATGTGGGATATATAAATTTTTACCTTGGTTACTTTGACTCAATTCAACCTTTGTTGAAATTTTCAAGCTATATTAATAACTATTCTCTGTTTCATATAACAATAATATCTTATATATAAATGTAAATAGTAGATTTTGTTAAATTTTATTGCAATTCTGAAGATATATCTGACATAATATCAATGTCAATGTTGACCCAGAATTGTGCTAAGCTAAACTCAAAAAAAAATGTATCCATGGCACAAGTTTTATTTAATTTTTTTAAACTTTGCTCGAGGAAATATTTAGAGGAGTTATTTGTATATGTTTCAATTATATAATTGCTTAATTTTTAAATTGTCGGAGATATTTTAATTTTGTAATCATTGAAAATAAATAACACATTTCATAATTAAATCGCAACACTCGATAATAAGTATTTTCGAAATGAACTTGAAATTAAATGAATTGTTACTTAATTACTAATTTGAAAATATTTACTTCAATTTGGGATTTACCCTGGATAACAATACAATTAGAATTGTTAACATTTAATGTTACAGAGATAGTTTTACTCGGCCAAAAACAGAGATTATTACTTAAAGACTGGAATCGGCTACAATTTTAGCTCCATTACTAGTTTCTTTTTTCCATTCGATTCAGAACGGATCATCGGATTAATCCCACGCAAGCGCCCTGATAGAGTCAAGTCCGTGGGTACAGTTCATTTCGTGACACCTTGCACACAAAAGTCAACGTCAACTATCGATCAAACTAGATCAGCTGTAAAATGTCGCGCATTGTCCCAGCCCGAGGCCTCTTCCATGCGCATCGAGCCCGCAAGTCGCGCGATGGAACGGAGTCAATTTCACTCTTTTCACTGGCCCGACAATCCGGCCACTCGACGGCAGAAACTGACACTCCACGGACCACTATGAGATTTAAATGGCTTGAGAAAAGGGCGCATGGAGTGCGTACGCGCGAACCCACAATGGCCCCCCAAACAACGTCTATTGCCTTCTCCGGGGATCATTCTTCGGCTCCTCCGGCAATGGCGAACAAAAAGGCCCAGAAACGAGAAAGAAACGGGGCCTCACGCCTCTCGATTTTCAAAATCCCATCCCAATAGCCTAATGCTCCTCCGAACAAAGTCTGATATATTATTCGCCGGAATTCAATGTAATAACATTATTAATCATCCGGTCGATTGTGGACCACAAAACGTGGGACCGCGTGCCTGAGTTATTGCGACATCTAGCGGCAATTAATCGAGCTGCGTAAATTGAACCGATCTTTGCGTTTGTGGTCCCTGAAATGTAGTTCAATTCAAGGCCGAGGTTGGTTGATTAGCATTCCTACTCTATAAGACAAAATTTCCCTTGAGAAAACAGCCAATGTATATGTCGTTAGAACCAAAAAATATTATTTTTATATCGGTAGATATATGGAATTTTAAGGAAGGAAAAATATATTAAAAATCTCCCTGCTAAAATCTTAATTCCCAGCCATATTGGGGAATTTATCTGACCAGAGCAATGTCTTCATCGGGCTTCATATTATAAAAAAAAATATATATAGGAAAAATATGTATATTTGAAAAATGGACTTTTTCATATTCGTATATTTCCTTTGCCGAATTGCCGCCTTTTTTTTTCATTCAGGAATTTTTAGAAAGCTGTAAAAAAGAATGAAACTCCGAGATCAATGTGTCAAAACATGTATACAGTTATGACCATATGGGACAAAGGGTTGAAGTGTTGTTGGTCGAATTTTAAAGATGTCTCCGTGCAATTTAAAAATACATCAATCGAGAAGGAATGCGAGGAATGTGTAATGCCGTCTGCTGTAATTTAACGCCAAAAATGTTGAGTTGGGAATGCGCCGTGAAAATATGATAGTTGAAGGCCATCGATCACCGGGGGAAGGGTCAAATTTTTGGCCAGTGAAAAAGTGATTAGTCGTAGACTGGCTGCGTGAAATTCATTTTCCAAATGCGTGAAAACGATTCGAATGGTAGCTCGCATTCTCCTGCCGGCAATTAAAGAGGAACGGCCCTGCAAAATCATTGTCCGCAACTTCATCAGTCTTGATTTGTCCAAATGCTGTAGCAGTCAGTGATAGATTATTTCAAATGGCTTAAAATCTGAAGCATCAGTCGTTTATTACTAGATTAGTGTAGTATTAATTATTTTCACAATTATTAATTATTAATTATAACAATTTCTCAATTATAAGTCAATTGTTTGCAATTTTGTTTGGAAGACATTGATTTAATAATTAGGATAAAGGATAAATTCCTTTGAAAAATTTATTTGAAAAAAAATTAAAAGATGACAGATCAATATTCGTATTTCAATGTAATGCTAACATAAGAAAGTAAAATATGTAATTTAAAAGTAAATCTGTTGGCGTTCCGATTTCTTTTGCAATTTTTTCTTAACATTGATTGAAAGTTGAATCTACATAAAAGTTATTATTGCTCTTTTATAAATTTTCAAATTGCTTCATCGTATTTTCATTATATAGATTAAAATGCATGATAGAAAAAATTTGATTTTACACATGGAATTCGCGGAACGAAATTGAATCGGTAGTTTCTTTTTTCTTTTTTTTTCGTTGCCAGCTAAGCAAGTTTCTTTTAACATGGCTTAAAAAAGTTTTTATGGTCACGATCAAAAAGTTGTGAATATTCACATGAAAATGTTATCAAAAGTCCCTTTCGGACAATAAAAGTCATTGTATATCACTTCTTTATTTTCCTTGATTTATGCACGGAGGATTTTGAGATTTAATTTGTAGTTGTAGTCAAACGTAATTTATGGAGATTTTATGTTCTATTATGTATAATTTTTTTTTTGTTTTGGTAGACCAGTGCACGGTGACCTGGAACCAGGTAAACTTTTTACACTTTAAATTAAAGTTGAAATATTTATTCGTACGCTGTTTGCAATTTACTTTTTTTTCAATATTAATAAAAGTGATGCAACTGAAGAATGAAACGTTTTTCAGGTGATAAACTTTCGTTTGAAAGTCTATTTTATCTAACACAAAGATATTCTTTAATGAAATATTTATTTATATTCCACTTGAAGTTTCATCAACCGAATAAGTGACATTACCAGAAACACAATGAGCACTATTCTACCATAATTCATCAGTCTGAATACCCCAGCCGAGTCCATCAAAAAAAATTATTCTTCAATAAAACTTTTTAAGTCCCAAACGTTTTTCTCTCTCCGCTGAAATAAACGCCAGGGTAAGAGAAAAAAATTACCCCAAATACCCCGTGGCAGCATCATTTTTCACCCGGAATGAAAAATTCCTCGTGGCACCGTCGAAGCTGTTTACCAATTGTGCCAAACGATAAAAATATTGGCCCCCACAATAGTGGATGGAAATAAAAATTCCAACACGTGTCCGTGGCGACGAACAAAACGGCCGGCGCTTGAATGGCCCTAGAATTACAATTTGTGTTTGATATCAGGCGCGCGCGTTTTGTGTCGATTGTTCCACGCGAGCCGAATTGGGCCGAATAATGCACCGGCCAGCGAGCGGTACCAAATTATTTGATTGTCAGCTTCAAGTGGCCGAGGCATTGTCGCCGCGGCCGCAGCTGCGCCCTTTTAAAACGCAATTATGGCCCCCGAAAGAGCCGGCCGCTGTCCCCGAGCCGATTCTTCTTGGTGACAATGGAACGGAACGAAACGGATTGGCGATTTGGAGGCGTGAGGCGACTTTCCCGTCGCGCTTTAAATCTCCGGTGTACCTGCACGGCCGGTCCTCTTTCACGCCCGATTTTCCCATTATTCGGGCCATTTTTTTTTCGTCCACGGGGCGCCGCCGCCCACAAAGGGCCATTTCCTCGCCGAAATGGCCATTTCTCGGCCATTGTTTCGCTTTTTATTTATGGACTTTGTTAATTTCACCGAATTTGTTGCAGCCCCCGCTACGATTATTTTAAAGCGACTCTCCAGATCGGGATAGTTAATTTATGCAAAGATTTATGTTGAGGGAAATGGTCCAGTTTTGAGCGAACCAGGTGGAGGCGTGATCGATTTGTTATTGTATGGAAGATTCTTGTGGAGTGCTTGATATTGGCTTTTCACTGCGGTTTCGAGCCAATTCACCAGATACAATTCCTTTCTTTCCACCATATCCTTATTTATTTATTTACTTCTTATACTTGTAATTCTCAGTTTGTAAGGAAAAGGGAACTGGAGGGAGTAAAGGGATTTCAAAAGACTTAAATTTGAATCATTTACTCTACTAGTTACTCTAAAACCTAATTACCAGCCAAGTAATCAGTAAACTAACTGAATCAATGGTTCCCAACTCTCCTTTATCTGTCTATAATCAAACAATTTTAGGTAAAAATCCTACATTTTCTTCTACTCAGTGTAGAGCATTGTTTTCTGCAATTCCACCATAAATTCCAACCTATATTTAATATGTACAATAAAGCAATTAATATTGTAAGGACAGCAGTCTGGGTGTTTGGTAGGGCCTCTCCGGGTTTGCCGATATTGGGTAAGCCTATACTGGTCCAGTCTGTGTCATCTAATCTGGGCCCTAGTTAGTTTTGTAACGCCTTACCCTGATGTAAAAAATATTTGTCTAGAAGAACCAACCTTGGCAATGACTAAGCCTCATCTGGGGCCAGAAAAGGCCCTAAGTGGAAAACGAATTTACCTACCTAGAGCCCGGATTTTACTCGGATTCAATTCTTACTAGGGATTGTGTTCTCCATCCAGCGACTGAGTCAATTTGTTGACACCATTGCTCGATAAAGCCTTAACCGACTCTCGGGTCCCGAGTCCCGAAACAAATGCTCGCCGACTTAATGAGTGGCTAAAGAGGCCCTTTCCACGAAGTCAATCAGAAATGTATTTGAGAAGCCGGCGACGTCTGCGCAGCCGTCATGAATCACGCTTTCCACGCCCGCGAGTCAATGCCGATCCTCGAACGTCTCGTACGCCGACGAAGGAAGAGGAAAGGAGCGCGGAGCGAAGGGGAGGACGCGCGGGATAGACGGATAGATGGATGGATGGATGGATGGAGCGAGAGGGAGAGAGTTTTAGTGCCCGGGCGTGGGAGAGGGACGGCGGATGCGCGAGGGAACTACCCACCTAGTCAATTAAGAAGACAGCCCGGCCTATTAGGGGGATCGGTCGGTGGAAACACCGTAAAACATTCGAGCGCGTAACGGCAAACATACGAGGTGTCTCGAAATGACGTATGGCACCGGGGCGTCTATTTTCGTTGGCACCGCTCGGGCGGGACATGTGGCCTGATATTTAGCGGCGGCTTTTTCGGCCTCTGCCCGCGTTATATATCTCACTCGCGGTGGCCGCGCGACGCCCATTCCTCTCGCGCGTTCGCTCCGCGCGTTATAAATTACGTATCATTCACATTCTGTCAACCGTCGGCGCGAGGCACGCGGCTCGGTATGCGCGACACGGACACTTTCCCCGCCGCGATTGCACACCCACGCGCACGTGTCGCCTTATTAATTCAACCCCGTGGCCGTACGAATTTGTACGCCCGCGCGCGCGGGGGGAACAGAAAGAATTCCGATTGACAAACGCGAGCTCGTGCGCGCCCGGGGTAATTAGTAGTGGCCAACGTGGGGTGAGGCCTTATGGATCGCTTTCGAAATAGGTGGGATGCTGCGCCGCGTTATTAATCAACCTGACGACTATTTTGGCCGGGATCGCTCCTGGCCAGTAGGTGACTTTAATTAGCCCTATGATAGGGTAGGGGGATAGGGGGATGTGGGATTATCTGCGAGCGTCAAGTTTGGATGAAATTTGAGGTTGATGTAGTTTGTGTTATTATGATAGAAATTCAAATAAACATACGTTTTGGAAGCTGGGAATATCTACACTCTTAAAAATGTCTAGTTGAAAACAAAAGAATTATTTTAAATAGGATTCTATTGGAATTGAAAATAATCCTTTTTGTCTGAATAGAATCACTTTCACTCAAAGCAAATTTGTGATGAATTTTTTACAGTGTACTAATACTCTTATTGGTACTGATACCTAGTGATACTTGTGCTAAATTTATTCACAGAAATTCACTCGAAAACTTTTTGAATTTACCTTCAAAAGATGAGATTCAAGAAAGATTAATAAAAATTACCTACATTGTTGATAATCTGGTCCTATACTTGTAAACCTGAAAGAATTACTATCCTATGTTAGCAAAACGTGTCAGTTTGTTGACAATTATTATTTGAAAGCTGACATCGTCGGGACTTTTTATTAACCTTTCCTCATCGTGTAAGAAACAATGGAATATTGATTTGTACGAGGTAGCAGCGTATTATTTCATTTCTGAATCTATACATATCAAATCTCAAAACGTCTATCGTCGTACATATACTTGTGTACTATTTTGCTACTGAAAAAATTATCATACCATTGAAATGTGGCTACCCGTTTCAACCGAAGCTTTCAACCTAATTAGTCGGTAGGAAAAACGCGATTCTAACGACTTTCAGGCATGCAAATCTTTCCGCTCTCTCCTCTAACGAAATTCTACTGCATCGAAATGCAGGGGTTAAAAGTTATCCGCGGCCAATCAGGAAAGTGCGCGAAATCTTCGACTCCCGGCCAACTCTCCGGTCCATTAATTTTCATTCCATTTCTTGGACCAGCTAATAACGTACAGATGCTCGACTAATAATTCTGATTGGTGCTACCACGTACGGGGAACGACTTAATTAGCTTTTCCGATACTCGCCGGCGTGGGACAACGGCGCATTCGAACGAATCAATTTCCAAGTCGCGAAACGCGAAACGCCGCGCCGCTCGGGAATAATCAATACCCGGTTACGTAACGAGATAATAACGACACTTTTAATTTCGGAATACTTAAATCGGGCTTTATTGGCGTATAATAACGATATCACGACTCCCTGCTTCCAATTATAATTCTTATTGGCGGCAGCAACTTTCTCCTCGGCTTTATATATATCATCGCTCGTTAACCACTTTGATATGACTTTCTACGTTAACAACGATTTAGGCTGAGAACCCGAGGCAGATTATTATTCGCCTTTTTTTTTTTTGTTTTCCTTTTTTTGCCCGCTACATTTTTTCGCTTCAATTTGTTTCCTGGATCTCTTGATTGATCCAGTTCAGCGGACCCCTCGTTACGGGGGATTTTATTTCCTCTCGAATTTCGAATATTTTTCTTCCTTCCATTTAATAAATTGCGTTTGTTCCCTTTCAGTTTGTTCCTCAAACAGTATAGCAATATTGTCCAACAAAATTCATCTGTACACTGAGAAAAAAAGTTAGGATAAAAGTTATTATACTGTATCTAAAAATGAGGACAAATGATAGTACTGAAAAATGAAACGTTTTGAAAAAAAAAACTAAATGTTAAATTTACGCTCCAACTATACTTAAGAGTACAACTATAAATTCTATATAATAGTACCAGGAAAAAAATTATATATGCGACATATATGCCACATATATGTTGATTTTTGCATTGGATCGTTTACTCTACATTACAAATAGATTATTTTTATCATCAAGTTCTTGAAAGTTATAATTTGAGTTAGGTAAGATTTGATACAGAAGGATCGTATAAAATGAACCTCACACATACACACACATAAATCAAATATGATATATTGGAGACTCGCGGGTTAAAAGGGGACACTCTTAAAAATAGTCTATTTCTATCAAATATATGTTTTATTTAAAACGCTTCTATTAAACTTAACGTTATTATTCTAAATGCAATTAGAAACTTGTATGTATTAAGTACATACTTTATTTGTAATTAAAAAATCATAGTTTTGCATTATTAAGATTTTCTATTTGTACCTGATAGAAAGGTTCATGTGACAATCGATTATTAGATTCGATAAATAGTCGCGCAT
>JABFPN010006635.1:0-11309 GCA_022817305.1 Leptoteleia sp. ZL-2020 | reverse complement strand
AACCGGCGAATAACAACACGTGAAATCGGTGACAGGTTAAATTTATCGAATTCAACTGTTTATGACCACCTAAAACGCCTATTTATCCATTATACGAAGATCGTCTTTCATTTTCACAAAAAAAAAACGAAATTACTTTCCGAACAACCCAATAGATCAATAACATATATTAAATTAAATAGAATTGTTAATTATGTACATGTTAATGATATAAATGATCTTAAAAAATTCAATACAATCTTGTACTCTATTAATAACCTTAAAATTAAATGTGTAATTTAATTTTATAAAATTATATAAATAATAATTAAATATAATGATATACTTTACTCATTGTTATAAGATTACGGTAATTAATAATATTCTCAAGTGTAACCATTATATCATAAAGTGAAGTGAAATTTGCTTAAAATAGACTTTCAAAGACTTGCTCTATCTTTTTCTCATAATTTGTCTCCAAAATTATCTTTCAGATATATAGTAGAAAGAAATAATGATTAGTAAAAACAAAAATATTATAAATGTTTGTATATATACTTTTTTCAAACTTAATATATATATTTTTTTAAATGTATATATTTTTATTTGAAATTATAACTTTGTAATAAATAAATTTTTAATGTAATATTTTCAAATTTCATTAGAAAAATTTTTGCTTGTAATTATTTCTTAATTTCATTGCCATTTATTGTATTATAAACTTCCACTTATTATTATGAATAATTTCAAAATTAAGTGATTAAAATTAATCCATCAATTCTGTTATACAATTTAATTTGTTATTCATTTCATTGTGAGTTTGAAAAAATGAAATATCAATTAAAGGAAAATCAATACAACTTTCCAAACTCATTTAATATTTACTTACCAAATTATCCATTAATTAATATCATATCTTTAAATTTGATTTATATATCTAAAAGTAGTAAATAAGAATTTGTTAATCTTTTTATGAATGTTTTTAACATTAAAGTTTCCATTGTTTTTTTGTATTATTTTATAATATAATTTTTTAACAATGACATATAAAATGAAGCTAAAAGATTTCATATATTAATACTAACATAAGTTGAAACTAATGTAAGGCAACATTTATAAAAACTGTAATATTTGAACATTATAATCTTCAACAATTTTAAATCACAATGCTTACAAAACGAAACAAATGTTATTTTTTAACAAATTCCAGTTTGTATTGCTCCTATTAAAAATAATTAAATCAAAACTGAATTTAAATTGATACATCAAACACAAACATTTACTACATTTAAAATCTATTCATATCTATGAAATTAAAATAAAACTATTTTATTTTAATTGCAAATCACTACACAAGTAAAAATATATATAACATAAATAATATTTTGAATTCCAGTTTCATTCACAAAACTGAATCATATTAACCACATAATTTGCAAATTTAACAAAAATTTATTATATTAATCGAGAAATTAATAATAATTTAAAACAGACTCTATAAAACTAAAATTACTGAACACCAAACATTTCATCAAAAAAATTACCGCATGACTGAACTTAAACCAAACAACAGAGAATTGGTGGGAAAATCAATTTTGCACGTGTGTACACACCTTCTTTCGCTTGTCACATTCATCCTCGGAGAGGTTGCAAGAAACTTTGCTGTGCAGCTCTTTTTTCTTTCCACATTCTTCCTCTTCCTCATCCTCATCCTCATCCATATACTCATCCTCATCCTCGGTATTATCTTCTTCCTCGGAACCGTCACAATCATTCTCGTAATCGTGATCCATGTTATCATCTTCGTCGTCGTCGCCACAACCATTATCAAATACAATAAAATCGTCCGAGTTTTCGGAGATTGTTCTCTGTTTGGAATAGCCGTTCATTTGGTTGGGTTCTTCGAAAATGATATCTTCATCCGACGACGAGTCGTACTCGCAATTTAAATACATCGAATCGGGTTCCTTTTTATGATACATTGGACAGCGACAGTGTTGAATTCCGTTTTGCATTTTCACAATTAGCACCATGGGCAAATATTTCCAAATATCTGGCCTTTAACCGTTACAGTTCACCACGAGTACTCCACCGAGTGAACTTACTGCTCTTGACGTCGAACTAGTTATGAGTGTTATGAGTTTAAATAAGCATCGATGAACTCTCGTAGTATTGAAATATCATTTTAGTTCCCGCTCCCAGTCGGAGATGGCGCTAAGATTGCGCTTCAAAATTTCCATTCATTCCTTGCAGAAAACTTATTTGAGCTTTTGATAAAATTTCTATTGATTTATTCCCTTTTGTTTCTTTTTGGTTTTAATGCTTTTATTGCCAATAAAAGTTGTTTTTATGAAATGAAAGAATTTGTAGAAGTACCTTTTTGGAAGTAGACGAAATACGATGACGAAATGTAATGCGTTAGAAAGTGTTATTGCGTCAGCTTTCTGTACGATTTTCTAAGTTCGATTATTATTATTATTATAATAACATTAACTGACGATTTATGATGCAAAGATATTAGATTTGCTTTAAATGTAGAGTGGTTGGAGGCAAGTTTCATTCATTTATATTGTGGTTATTATTAGGTTATGGAATATTTTTCATGTTTTCTTTGTTTATAAAACATTTGTCGAGGGGTAAAGTAAATTTTAATCGTTAGGAAGGATAGGTGGATTAATATTTTCTTAAAAATATCCAGCCCAGGATTAAGTGATTTGATTTAAAGGAAAATTCGATCCAATTAAGATATGCATTCGCACATAATAAATTAAATAGCACCTGATCGAAACTCAATTTCTATTTATCACAAAAATAAAAACGATAAATCTAAATATTTTGCAAGTTTTTATAAATTTTATGTTACACAAAAATGTTATATTTCAATAAAACAACAATGAAATATATTTGTTTAACAATAAGTGTAAAATGATACGCTTATATGCCCAATTTGAAGTTAATATTTTGTTATATATTTAAATAGATTATATATTAATAGTTTTCATTTTAAACTTGTTTAAATGTTAAGTTATGTTGCTAAAGAGAAAAAGTCAAAACAAACGTTTTTAATAAGCCTGAATTTTTTCCACAAAAACACAAAAAGTACACATGACGTAAAATCCTCATTAATTTATAAAACTTAAAAAGTTTCTATATTCAACAAAAAACAACTCTAATGTTTTTTTCCATTCTAATATAGACATTCTTGTTAACTGATTTCATTTCTTTTTATTCTATTTTTTACAAAGCAAATATTCATTGGAGTTGTATAAATTTGTTTCAAAATTTGAAAATTCTCCTTTAACAACTCATATAAGCTATTTGCACAGATTGTTCATATTACATGATAATTGGATATTTATTGGGAAAATGTATTTAAATGTGTTTAAAGTGTAATGAACTTTGTTTTCTGATGTAAATATAAACATGAATCATTGGAACAAATATGAGAATATTTAATTGATATAAACCGCTGCATGATAAATTACCAATTTAAATATTTAGAAATGTTAATTTTTGCATGTAGTATTAGAAATATTTATTGTTTATTTATTAAAATTTATATTTTTTCTGTGAAAATCTTTTTAATTACCGTGAAATTATTTATATTTTCATGTAAATATTATATATTTTATGATTATATATTCATAATCAAAGAAAGTTTTGATTTTATTGAATTAAATTATTAAGAAAAAGAACAAAAACTTTGAATTATTGATAATAAATTAATATTTTACTCAATGAGTATATTATTAATAAAATACGTATTAAGTGAATTTAAATATATATGTGTGTATGTTTTTTTTAGATTATATTCTAAAGGAAATCTTTTCCGTGGTGTTTCCATACGTATGTGCACAAAGTCACGTAACTCGTTGCAGTAGAAATATTGTAAATTTTATATGCCTTTGCATCATTGATTTAAAGTTTTTTACAATCAATTAATTTATAAAATTAATTACGTTTCAAAAAATGATATTGCGTTTAACCTAATTAGTTCATAATAATTAACTGGATTTTTGTTTTACAAATATTACACTATAAATTTATCTATACTAATTTTAGGTTTATTTCAGGTGGATATATGGATACATTGTAGAAATATTTCGCATAAATTACAATCTTAGAAAGAATGATTCACTAACTGCAATTGAATTTTGTTTAATTATCTTTTATGAAAGAAATATATTAATCAAGTGTTAAAACTCGATATATAATTAAGTTAAAATTAAAATAGATTATTTAATAGTACTTAAAATGTGACTAATTTGCAGAATAAATGCCGAAAAGTAAAACAATTATCAAAGAGCATTAAATTGTGCACTATTTTCTGAGAAAGAGATAAAAGAAGTAGAAAAAGATAGAAAAACGCATTATTTCTGGTCAATTTTTTTGTCTCTCAACATAATTAGCTTCAAAACATTGTTTCAACGTTTTCCCCATTTTTTTAAGCCGTTGAAAAAAAGGCATTTTGGAAGATCCTCAAAATAGGCATTTGATGGGTGATATTATTTTCTTTTATGAATTGTATTATATACGTTTAATCAAGAAAGTCAATATCAATACAAAGCTTAATAAAATTCAATATGATAACAATTGTATTTACTATTATTTTGATAATCAAGCAAGACAAATTTTGTTTTCTTTATAGATTTCCGTTTATTGGGTATAATATTATAATAAAAGAAATAAGTTGTTTTGTTATATATTTTTCTGCTTCTAAAGAATATTTTAACATCTTTTCTAGAAACATTTTAGTATATTCTTGGAAAATTTTGGTTAATGCTTAACTTCGCTAACAAAAAAAAATTATAAATATTATCTTACATTAAATTAATCTTTAAATTAAATCATTTTCTTCGTTACAAAAACAAAAATCATCTCTTTCAGATTTGCGGACTGTATGAATTCAAATTAATTTTAAGTTAATTTATATTTATATTTCAACACAAATTATCGTTGTATGCGTGTTTGTTATTGTTAATGTTATTATAAGTATTGAGATTACATAATTCACTGTTTTTATTAAATAAATAAAAATGATATATCGTAGTATTAATGAAATTTAAAATTAATTATAAAATAGAATTTCAAACATGTAATTTTTACTTATATATAATGAATGAAACATAAGTTTGTAAAATGAATTGATTTAAAATATAGCAATTTTGAATCCTTTGCATTAATTACATCACTGTAATATAATTTTAATTATTAATTGATTTCAGATACTGATCCTGCTGTTTGTCAACTCAAGTCTTACTCGTCACAGTGACCATGTAACTACCAATCCAGACTGGTAACTTTGTAACATTTTAAAACGTTTATTTTGTCTTTTTGTTGTTTTTTTGATTGCATTTTTCTTAACGGAAAAAGAATGATACAAATACCGGTTTCGTTAGGATTAAAAAAACTTTTTTGAATATGGTTTTTAATATTATGAATCTACATTGGTTTTATGTACATAAAAATTTAAAGAAAAACAAGAATTTAAAGAGAAATTAAACTTGAATCATACTTGCTTCGTGTATGATCTTAAAATGAAATAGCAATTAGTTATTTAAGACCTTCTGGAAAAATACGAGTGAAAATGAAATATTTTCTAAATTCATACTCGTCATTTAAAAGTTAAAAGTCTTTAAATGAAGTTTTATTATAACCCTAACAGCGCCTTACTACCAGTGAAATTACTTAACATTACAGGTACCTATTCTGTATTTAAATAGTATGGGTACCTATTATATACATAATATTATTTACGTATAATATATATTATTTAAGTATAATTAATATATATACGTCTTCTTAACTCTTAAGAGATGCATTCAGAAATATTTCTAATACAATATATATATTACTCTAAAGTATCTCTAATACAATATACAATACTTCTATTTGAATGGATAAAAAAAATTAAGCCAGCGGGACGATCAAACGCCTTTATCTATGGCTTCGCTTTAAATACATTTTCCAAGCACTCAGGGGAAACTCGACATAATGCATTATAATTTCTACTATTTCTTGAATTTCAATTTGCGCTTTTAACAGATGATTCTTAAAATGTTAAGCTATAAAAAAATGTATTTCCCCGTTAAATATAAAATTTAGATAATTAATAATCATTTAATTACTAGTACAATTGCATTTTGTAAGTAGAAAATGAATTTTGAAGGCACTATGTATTTGCAATATTTCATGCAGCTAAAAGATAAGGACAAATAATAAAACTAAATAAAATCATAAATGCAACATTTATATTACATTTGGGACGAAAGAAATATACACTGGTATTTCGATCGCTTAATCTTCTACATATTATTAATTACAATTTTTACATTCAAAGAACGTAGAAAAATGCTCAATGAATTGTTCTATTTTATTTATGTTATCAAACATCAAATTTATTTAATAACAAAAATAATATACTTTAGGTAGTTATATACTTTTACCGAACACCATATTTGACTTTTGAACTAACTACAAAATAATACAAGAGTTTAAGTACAAAATGGAAAAATTACTTAATGATATTTTATAATTTCATTTTAAAACACGTTTAAAAGAACCCTTGTATTAATTTATGTAAACAAAGTGTGTACTACGAAATAGTTGAAAGTTTTCTGAAAACTCACTTATAAAAAAAAATTCAATTATGAAGAACAAATAATCAGCATTTTTTTTTGTTCTTCGTGACTGGTTTATTTTGTACAAATTCTAACAATTGGCTCACAAATAATACATTCCAATTCCAAATTGAAATTGTTTTAAAACGTCATTTCTAACACATAAGAAAGGCCAAACGAAATTTAGTTCCACTCGCGCGACATTTCCCAGTTTCATAGCAAGACCGCATCCAGTTGCACACCGTGCGTGTTGTGTTAATGTTTTCAAGTGATTCTCGTAACTATCACCTGTAAAGATATTCATAACATTTGATTGTTAATAAAAATTAATTCATTTGACCATAATTTTCATTTTTTGATACATGTTTTCACATTAATTTTTTATACATTCTGATGACAAGTAAATGTGACTATAATTTATTGTAGATGAATAATATTTTTTTGATGAGATTTGATGAGTTTATGCTCAAATTAATATCAAGGGAATAAGGCATTATCCGGATTGGGAGTTCATTCATTACTGTATTTATTTATTTTTAAAATTTATATAATGATGTTCTTGCATTGTTTGTGTGAATACAAGTTTAATTTAAATATGAGCGATAATTTATATTTATGAAATTATAAATAATATATAATTTAATTAATAACATTAATTAATTAAATAATTTATTGTTAAAATAATAACTCCTATAAATAAATAAATAGGAACATAAATTAATAATAATTTAAATTAACTATCTATAAATAAATAGGAACATAAATTAATAATAATTTAAATTAACTAATAATTATGGCGAATTATAATGATAATTATAACAAAGCAGTAACATACTATTATTCAATAACATTCATTCACACAATTTATATATTATTATCTTTAAAGATATGCTGTTAATATTTTAGATAGTATTTTCTTTTTATTACAAGTAAAATTACAAGTAAAATTTATTATCTTTTAATATTATTTTTAATATTATACAAGTAAAATTTATTATCTTTTAATATTATTCACACACTTATTTTATTATTTGGATATCATCATTTCTTACCATAATTAAATGAGACGTTGGTAAGATTTCCGCCATTAATAAACCCGTGCAACCTAAATATGTCTCCGAAAATACTTGGCTTGAAAGGCAGTGGCGTGTACAAATGGAGCGCGGAAGCCCAATAAAAGTCTGCTCCGACTGCATTTCCCTCCATTTGTGGTCCACAACCTCGCATTTCAAAACCTCTTAAATTTAAAGGGCCACCAAGAAAGAAGTGATCCGCAATACTGACTTTCATTTCATTACTAATACTTCTCAAAACACCTGCTTGTACTCCAAATTGAAATGTCTGTAATCAATAATTTTATCATTATTATATAGTATAAAATGTAAAAAATAAAATAATTAAATTATTAAAAAGTTTAATAGTATAATTAATAGCAAGTAATAAAATTAAAATATAAAATCAAGTATAATAAACTGTATAGTAAATTGGGATAATTCATTTCAGCATATTCATTAATTGTGTTTATATTTAGAATTTTAATATTTATATAAGTAATTTAAATATTATTTGATCAAATAGAGTTTAGACCATGCAAAAAATTTGATATCATACAAAATATTCATGCGGTGTCCAGTTTCCTTGTGTTACAAGTTCATTTTTTATAAATCCTATATTGCCTCCAAGTCCTGCTATTTCAGTAGTAAATTTAACAAGAAATCCTTTCGTTGGGAAAATATTTTCGTCTCTCTTATCAATAGAACAAATATACCGTACAGCAGATTTTAACGTTGGGCCCGCTTGTTCACGAACATGAAATGATGCTTGTTTGCAAGCAATAATATCTCTGATCGCTGCTTCATACTGAAGACTGTGTTTGAGAATACCATGTACATATGGGTTGAGTTCTAAGTTTATTAAAAGACCTTTGTCTTTTTCTGTGTAACCTGACCACAAGTATTCACTTGAAGTACTGAATAAACTAGTTGTTAATCTGAAATAAATACAATTTTTATAAATTTTGTAATAAAATCAAAGAAAAATATTTTTAAAGGAAATTTTTATTCTATACATATTATTATCAATTTGAATTCTGATATATTTTTATATGCATTTGAAACACTGGTAATGCAATAAATGCACTAGAGATATAAATGGTATTATAGTATTAAAGAAAAACAGATAAAATCTTTATCAATCAAGTAAAATCAACGTAAGAGCTAAAAACTCAACTTTCTTTTTAAAGTTGTATATTTTTATGTATTATACAGATTAATATTAAATTAAAGTCTTACAATTTTTGATTTTTTCCAGTGAAAAATGGTTTCATCAATGAAAAGTTCAAATTAGCTGTTCCTTTTGAACCATAAAGATAATCTACTTGGATTTGTTCTCCTCTACCAAATATATTTGGTAATCGTCCTTTAACCATAACAGAACCTTCATTATTAGCTATTGCTGTGTTTATTCCACCAGCTATTCGATTTAGTTCTCGTACTGAATAGGTTACCTGTATATAAGCTGTATCTTTATTTATATTTACATAAATTAGATGCATTCAACTAAACTTTGTTCACACTCAAGTGTAATTCATAGGAAATTAAAGCCATTTAGAGTAAATCATGAGAGAGACAATTACCTCAACACCATCAGGTGTAGCATCTGGACCTTTACTTGTATCTAAAAATATGTTAATATTCTTAAAACAGCCTAAAGATTCTAATTTTTCTTTTACTCTGTATGCATTCTGAATTAAATCTGCAAAATTGTTACACTGAAATAATTCAGTAACTTGAGCCTTAACAATATCATCCTTTGTACGAGAAAGACCATCTACATGAATTTTATCAACTTTAGTCTGTAAATAATATTTTTAAGTTATTCATTTAAAATAAAAAGTATTAATGAAAAAGTATATTGTAATTTAAACTTACTCTGATATTTTTTAAATTTATATCCATTGTATTTTGTTTAATTGCCCACGAATCCTACAAATAAATTTGTATTTATTATTTTCATAATTTTATTCAAGATTTATTACAGCTGTTAGTTAACAAATGTTATACCTTAAAATTTTATTACAATATATATATATATTTTATATATATATTCTTTATTTTGCAAAATAATAAAGCAAAATTAACACTTCTTTTATTTAAAGTGCTACTTAAAAAAAGTAATTATTATATATAATATATTGATTTGTTAGACCCTAATAAACAAGAAATTTTACAAATAACTATATACATTTTAATATGAAAAGTTTGTAATGAAAACTGAATACAATATTATGAATTTATGAAATTTGTTTTCTGACAAATTATCATTTACTAGTGTTTATAATCATATAATTTTGAAAAACATACATCTTCAGGCTTTGATACTTTTGAATGTTTTGTGTCACCCTGCTGGTATAAAGATTCATTACGTAAATTAGCATCCTAAAAAAAGTAATTTGTATTAGTTAACAATTCAAAACAAAATAAATACATTTTTTTCTGCACATACAATGTCAAATCAAATCTTGAGATAGAGAGGGATGAATTGGGATGTACATTTTCAATGAAAACAACTAAATAGACATTTACTCTTTATGACAAATACAAGGGTAAATATAATCCCATAAAATTTGATCTATATTTAGGAACATTTGTACGTGCATTAAACTTGCATGTACCAAGAATTATATTATTAGACATTACGTTAACATAACTAAACACTAGGTTATACAACTAAAATCTGACACAATTTTACCTTTGCGTATACGCTCCCCATGTTTTGATAGAAAATTTGAATTGACGAGTAATCAAATCAATATGTCATTATGCCTTTTTGTTTACTTGACACTAAGAATTTTTAATGACGGTTAAATTTTGATAAATGAACTATCTGACTAGAAATCGAGGACAACCGGCGTGTGAATAAGTAATCCACTTGTCCACAGTCCATATGATAAAATTAGAAGAGAAATCCAAACATTCTAATCCTTCGGTTCTCGCAGCGCTATCTGTATTTATTCCATTCATTCCTTTTATTAAACTTATCATTTGAGTTGTTGCTGTAATTTTTTATACTTATTCAAATTATGTAATGATTTTAATTTATTATAAAATATTTTAAATTATTGAGGTAACATTCATTGCTGTTTTATGCATATTCAATTCTGATTTTATAAACTCAGTTGCTAACGTCATTGATTCCAAATAGTTTAAATGTTATCTATGACAATCAATATTAGCAGCTTTTATGTGTGAGTTATATATAAAACAACATTTTGCATTGAGCTTTTTGGAGAATTTATTATTGTGGTGATTTATAATTTGTAGTAGCACAAAAGCATTAATATTTATGTTTGATGGGCTAAAGCCTAGTTTAACAAGTTCAATGTGAAGTTAGTCGCATGTGTCAAAATAAGTGCTGAAGATGATGCCGTAAGCGTTAATTACTAGATTAGGGTGTTATTCGTTTTTATTAAAATGAATGAGAATTAATTGATGTTGTTGATTCAGCACATTTTCTCAATCTGGGAAATTATTTAACAATGATGTAATTAGTTTCAAGCAAATTTTAGGGACCGCGTTTCTTAGGTGTTAAAAAAACGCGGTCCCTAAATTCGCTTAAAATTGATTTAAAAATTCAGACTTTTTAATTGAATACAATTTTCCCATGTCTAAAAAATATGCTGAATCAATTGCAAGCATCAAATCAGCATTT
>JABFPN010006634.1:0-11309 GCA_022817305.1 Leptoteleia sp. ZL-2020 | reverse complement strand
GCTCGACTGTGGCTCCTGGCCACATCCCACAGTCGATCCATTGCGGCAACATGTGTGGCTTATTGTGGCCAAGACTGTGGGCTCCCGCATGCCACAGTCTTAGCCACAGTGCTGCCATAGACTCTGCCACAATGTTTTTTCCACGCGGGTAGATGGATGATATTAAAATTCTTGGACATCGAAGAAAACGTTTCATTTATTAACGATTATTGAAATGTTATCTTGCAATGAGAAAAAGGTTGAAGAGTAAATATCGTTAATTGAAAAGAAAAATGGATTATTGTACGTGAACGAAGGAGTGAACGTAACTGAAATGGTTATCAAGCCGTTGGATCGTTTTATCGCGGCCGTGTGTCACGAAAAAGTACAGCGCGTAAAGGAAGGAAACCGCTGCGCGAGAACCCTCGAATGATTTAAGGTAGCGTCAGTTTAGGTGGCGCGATGTTTTCCGCGTTTTGTCGGCACGCCATCTTTGTTCTCCGGCGTGATTAGTGGACGCCAGTACACCGCAAAGTCCGAGACTTTTGTGATCGGTACTCGATGCCGGATAATTCAATCTGCGCCGGATCCTCAACCCTACGGATGTCGTTCCCCTATTGAGACGTTCCTTGTTCTCGATTGATACACGGACGGGTTGAGTTATCGGTGCCAGCCAAACGAGCCGTAGGCGTACGCTTCGTCGAGCTTTGACATCGGGGCCGCAATATTGTACGAGATTTAGTTGTTAGACGAACAATGTGTTAGGGTAATGGTCGCGATTGTCCTTTCATCTGGCAGATGCCACTTCTGCAATTGACACGCGCTTCGTGCGCGAACGAAATCAACATTTATCATTTTTCAGTTCGCTACAAAGGGTTGAGAAGACTAAACTAATTTTCCACTTAAAACTTAAGAAGAATGTCAAATTGAAAGTGCATTTCTAAAACCTACACTTATAAGAAATGTGAATGAGTGAAAAAGATAGAAGAATAGTAATTATTCCTAAATTAAAATCATTCTTATTCTTTTCTCTAAAGCTAATCCATTTAATATTAATAGAATTATTTTTCACATGAAACCAAACCTTCTAAGGAAAGTTTATTCTTATTACAAACAGAATTTCTTTTCGTCCGTATAACAAATGGAAATCCTATTTGGTATAAGAATATTCTATTGCTCTTAAATAGACAGTTTTATGAGTGTATACTTAGTTGTTCCTTAGTGTCTTGTTGCAGAACGAGACTAAGGATTTTGACAATTATTTTGAAATTAACATTTAAAACGATTGGAATAGCAAATTTGTTTAAAAACGTTAAATGTTGTTCATGTTGATGAACTATCGCAGCGAGCATTAAAATAGTGAGAATATTGAATGAACGTTGGCAGAATATCTTAACCCTATAGCGCGTTAAATTTGAGATCCGTAGTTAGGAGAATTAATTAGTGAAACATGTCGTTTAGGTAATGCCACCAAACCAATTTATTTTAATGAAATTTAATTAAATTTCGGGCAATGTTTGTTTTGCTACAGTCAAACTATCGTGTTTAATACCTAAAGTTAAAAGAAATTACTTCAAGTGATCAATAAAATGGTTATGTAAATATGCTTTGTTATGAATGTAAGAAATAAACCGTAAACTCGTAAATTTGTAATGGTATGACATAATAGAGTAATGATACGTAATGACTTCTTTCGTTGGCATTTCAAAATACGTATCCGTTTGTAATTATGCAATAAACATTAAGCTTAGATTTGAAAATTTCTTTTTACACAGTATTTATATTGATTATAATTACGAAAAAAGATGAAATTCATACTGGAAGAATGAATTTATGATTCGTATTTCAACTCAAAAAGGCTATTAGCTTTTAAAAATAATGTTTATACTAATTAGAATATTACTCTGACTGAGCAAAGTAAGATATAAAATAAAAGAAAACATATAAAATACATATAAAAACAGCAATCAAGCAGAGTGTGGTTTATATACATTCGTTTGTAAATATAATATTTTTATACTTTATAACAAAAATATTAAAATTTTAAGTAAAATTAATATTTTTGAAAGTAATCTGATCAAACAGTCACGTTTAATCTAAAGTTAAATATAAACTGTAACAGGGTTACGTTAATATTCTGATAGGATTATGTTCACTAATATGCCCGGACTATACAGTAATTATGCAATGATATCGTGTAATCTCTTACCCATGTGTATACAAAAATACATTCAACACGCTGTAAAAAGAGGAGTTTATTCTACCGATTTTCACTTAAATTTTCGTACTCAAATTTATAACGAATTTGAAAAATTACTCTTTTGAATCCACTTTTTTTTGGATATTTTTGTTATTTCTTTAAAATTACAAAAAGGTGGTAAGAATATTTCAGCAAATATTTCACTTATTATTATTGCAAATACCAATTTAAGTTAACTATTCGGAAATGTGCAAATATCTGAACAAATTTCAAATAAAATAAAATCTGCACAGCAGTAAATTTCAGTAGAACAGCAGTGAACTTGTTTATTTTCTTTTCACTCTTTTTTCCTGCCCCCTTCGGCATTTCGTCCCCTCTTCGTTACACTGTTTGTCCTCTCTTACAAGGACATCCGTTTCTGACGCAACAGGAAGGAAGGATGTACAACCAGTGTGAGGACGTAACCTCGAATATTCGGTATTCACTTCCTCCGTGCAATCCACTTTTCTTAAAGTCTCCTTCTTCTTGGTCTTTGTCTCGTTGCCGCACCGTCTAGAATTCAATGCATTCTTATGCGATCAGACTTTAAATTTATCGATACACGAGTCTTTTGTATGCTCGTGTGTTATGTTGTTTATTGCTCTCTTTGCCTATTTATCGTTATTATTACTTGTGTTCGCAAGCGCACATCGAAACTGATATATTATGCTTGGTCGTTAAGGAAATCGTATACAAATCCCGACTTTGCTTTTTTGCAAGCAACTTATTACCTTTATTCTGACCAACAAATCATAACGCAAAGGGAAGGCTTCATAAATAAATTCCCTTCTGCAGACTATTGATAACATCAAGGCGCACAAATACACCGATGAAAATTTTATATTTCACTGAAAGTACCGGTCTTTTAGATATGTATTCGTTTCACTAAAAAAAATTTCTATTTCATTGAAAAAGACTTTGCTTTAAGCGTGCATAATTTTGCGCGCGCGCAACATCGACCACTTGATCGATCAGAGCGTCAAACAATTGTTTGGTGAAATATTTTAATAAAATATTTTAATTTTTATAATATAAATAATTACTGTATGATATTTCAAGCTGTTTAATTATAAATGCACAATAATTCCTAAAAATTATTCCCATTTCGACAAATAATAGGATTCAATTTTTGTTCGTTTAATAATTTCCATTTTTAAGAAATTAAAAGCAAATTAAACGAAACTTGAAATATACGAGGGAAATTTACGAAATAATAACGGACAAAAGGTCACAACAATCAGCGTTATCCTTTTCTTTCACTCCGATGAATTTCAGTTTTTTTTGTTCCACCGCATAATTTAAAGTCGCGCGAACGTAAACAAAATCAGCCCGCGAAATTTGCAAATTACGCAATTAATCCCGCGCGGAATTCTTCGCCGCCCGAAACAAAAGTTTGTTTACAAATAAACGCCAAACGAGACAAAACAGTGCGCCGCGCTCGAATGGACGGTATTGAATTTTTGAGAATAATTAGTTGGCGGCTGTCAGTAATGCAGCGGGCGCCACGGTTTCAGCTTTTTGCAGCAACGTGATCCATCAAGTTGCGACAAGTTTACATCTCGTCAAGAGTCAGAGCGGCGTCCATGGCTACATGTGCAGTTGACTCTAATCTGATAAACGTTAACACGTTAGTTTGAATATGCATGCCCTTTTTGGCTTTTAATATCACCGGCCGATATATCACGCGATCGTCGCTATCTGCGCACCGAATTTGAAATCCCTTATCGAGCTTCCTGCTCATTGAAAAATTATCGAGCCCGGCGCACAAAGAGGCCCCCACAATTCAAAGTATCGCTGTAAATAACGGACTTTTGTGCGTGTCGGGATGCGAGCGCCGTCACCGAATTTGAATAGATAATGCCCTAGAACAAATAATTCAAAAGCGAAAAATGAACGTCGCCCTCGAAATATCGACACTTGTTAAAACAAGTCGCGCAGCTGCGATAAGGCCTTCGCAATGAACTTGACGATAATGAATATATACATTTCATATATACGAATATATATGTATATATATGAACGCGTCGAGGCAAGAAGGAATCCGTTCATTTGGGTTTATTACTCGGGAAAGACGGCCATCTTTATTTCGGGAATAGGCAATCCGACGGGGTAGGCATCGGACCGTGGTAACCGGCAGCCCTTGAGGGAGTCGTTAAACCACGTCTCGGGTCATCGTTCCTCCTCTTGATGTACAGCCCAAGTTTGGCTCGACATCACTGCCACCAACGCTCGACGGGCGCCAGTTTCATACGTGTATAAATCTGAAAGGTCAGACAACAATAAAATTACGCCCTTGATCATTCATACCGCACACGTTCCGCGGCGAAATTTATGGACGATGCAAGAAGAAGTCCGATCAACCAAAAAATTGTCACGGTCCGCACCAATAACGATTACTCAGTGCGATCCGCGGCGTATTACTGATTTATATATTGTTCAACGGTGTCGAGTGTAATCATTCGTATTAAAATGAACGCGACTGTTTATTGTATAACAGTGTACAAATTGTTTAGATACCACCCTGCTTGCGAACGTTTATTTTTTATTCATTTCAAAACAGATATTTTTTTGGGCGATCTTTATTGAATGCCACGAGAATTTGTGGAAAAATATGACACGAAAATGGTTCATATGGATATAAGTGAGTTAATAAATGCATAACAAATTTCGTACTGCGATTTTCGTACAAGTGAAAATTTGAACGAAACATCCGCGAGTTGTTCGGCGTAAATATTTCATCGCGAATACAATCGGCTGTAATTGTTCTTCCATTTTATTTTTTTTTTTTTTTCCAGTCCGAGGAAGACAATTTTTGAAACCGTAAAAATGGAAATTGAATTTTTATCAGAATTAGACGAGTTGCATTGTTATTGCGGCGCACGCGAAAGCTTTTGGCAGACGAGTAACAAAAAATGTATATATTCCAGGTTTAAACATATTTCGGAGCACTTGACGCTTATAATTTAGAAGCTCCCAGGTTTCCATCGTTCACTGAGGATCTGCTTGATCTAACACTGCGCCATTATTGAACAACTGAAGGTTGGCAAAACGAACTGCCGGCAGACAGTTTAACCAAGTAACTTTGAGATTTACACCCAGAAATACGTTCATGAGCTGCCTATTTTAAGGGAGCTTACTTCGTTTAAGTCTCTTGAGAGAAGGGGCCAAACCAAAGGTGGATGTGGGTGAATTGGTACCTGGGATGAACCTAAGTTGCACTGTTACACACTGTGGATAACCCACGCATATACACCAAGGGCTTGTGTATACATAAAGCATGTATATTCCTTATGGATGTCTAGTGAATAGACACGTATAAATGTTTGTGCACAACAAATTTGGTAATGTTAACTTAAATGTTAAAATACGCGAGTAAATTGTTATAACAATTGTTCGTTATGTTTAATTTTATAATTTACATAACTATACAAATAATGCATGATTAAATCTCTATGTGTTTAATAAATTTATATATACAGTCCGTTGCATATATTTCACTAAATCAATGGAAAATGGGAAATATAATAAAGTAGTAAAGAAATGTAAGATAAAAAAGTTTAAATATATTCTGCAAAATCTGCCGATATTTTTGTCAACAACTATACAGTACCACTATTAAGTGATACCAGTCATTCAGAGGAAATTGAACCGTGTGATGGGATTCTTTTACCACCGCGTTCAGATGGGATCACTACGCTAAGAGCTTAGGTGCGATTACAGACATTCGCACCTGTTAAATCCATAAACGGATTTGTAATAAAATCGTGTCCCGCAGCAATTCGCGGGCTACGTTCATTGTTCAGTTGCGTATTATAGATGTAACGAAAAATTATTTGTCGAAAAGCAAATTAATGTAACCTCGCGTTGCAATCGGATAGCGAGCTTTTACTCGCATGAAATTGGAATTGGATTGGTTTGTATACCAACATCATTATACACGAGTTCCAAACAAAAATATTTATATTAAAGTAATTTGTTTTTTGAAATTATTTGATATAAAAATTTGATATAAAAAATAAAAAAAAAGAGGCAAAGATGAACGAATTTGTTGAATTAAAAACATACGAAACGTTTATGATTAGCAGCTTTTATAATTGAAACCTACTAAGCTCCGAATAGTTCGTCTAAAAATTTTTGACGTTTGTATGTTCTTACGAAACTAAATGCGTAACCGTATAAATGCATTCGCCTGAGTTTAAAAAGTATGTAGTTAACTCAACAAATTCTGTTTTCTCTCTTTCTCCAAAGATCAAAACTCGCTAAAAAGTTGAATTCCAAGTTTTCTTTTTCATTAGAGAATCTGATGCATAGTTTCGAACATTTATTAAAAAGTTATCCCCATTTATTTCCATTATGTCACCGAAATCGAAGATTTACTCCATTTTAATAAATAAATGTCAGCGTAATGACATTCTTACAGCAAAATACCGAAGGGTAACTAATTTACTCTTAAAAGAATTCTCGGAGCAGGGGATTGCACTGGCATAAATGATTCAAGTTATGGAAGTTTAAAAATCTTTGAAATACCGTTAAAGGTTTTTCTTTGATGAAAAAATAAATATTTGTGAAAATTAATCTTATAATTATTTGTATATACATATGCGTATTTATATGCCCCTGACTTTGTGCTACACCTGGAATATCCATTGCATTTAATGATATATTTTACACTAAGAAAGAAAGTTGGTTGATTTAATTGAATCAGATACTTAATTATTTTATTTCAACTGACATTTAGTTAACCCAATAGTATTGAACAAAACAAAAATTTCAATATTATGATATGATTTGCAATATATAGTAACTTTTTATGACTTTTTTTTATTTTCATGTGTAGTCTCATATTTACTACACCATACACAGCATTACTTTTATTCTGATTTAATATTTAATATAGAATGTTAAATTTATTAAACTTCAAAAATACATTTTTTTAACTTTACGTAAATCATAATTTATAAATCAATAAATCAAGCATTTAAAACAAAATAAACATTATTTATCTGTTTATATAAAATCTTTTCACCCTACGCAGTTATTTTTTATCGAAATAATACATTTAATTCAGATGTATACATTTAACTTTTTATTTTTTGTGTTTATTCAGATTTATACATTTAACGGGTGTGTTAATTTGCAATAATCCGAAAATCTTCATTTTGATGTAGTAATATAAAAAATTATATATTGGAATCATGCACAGTGAACCGTATTCTACTTTCATACTATAATCCAATAATAAGCTGGGTATTATTTATACGGAGATTGGTTCCTATTCATCAAATTTCATGTCCATTTCACGATCTTCAGATTATCTCAGTTCAGGAACAGATTTGTTAGCTTGATACGAGTATTGAAAACGGTTATTATCTATTTTATGACGTGCGAAGTTCAATGACATGCCTTCAGAAAGATCATAGCAACTGATACAGACTAAATCCCTTGATCTTATCTGTCACCGTGATAGCATATTCTAGATCGATGCTGCTTCTCACCCCAAATTTGTACGGTTGCTATTGAATTTCAAGTAATAGAAGGTAAAAATATAAAAATACAATGAAATGTAAATAATTTCAAATATTCTTTTATTTATTTTTTTCATTATCGATATTAATGTTATATATACACGAAAAGAAAGTTGCATATCGTTGCAATCAAACTTTCAATACCACTTTAGATGACATTCTTTCGTCCAACTTTTTATAGTTTAAAATTTTTGAAATATATTTTTTAAAACTTGCATTAAATTTCAAAGTAATTGAAGTTTTGATTTAACGAGAGATGAAATTGAATTTATCAGAGCTTGTTCGTGTAAGTTTTAAGTAAAAAGCATATCCGACCCCTTACGATTGAGGTCAGATATGCCTCATAGTTGTAGCAATTAAAATGAGCTTAACAGATTAATCCCTTAGTATTAGTATTATTCTGATTAACAGTTGCATTGTAATTTCCTGCGTGGAAATCTTTTTAAATTTAATTTTAAACTACAATCTGATGATATTAAAAAAATTAAGAACTAGATTAAAGATTTATTTTTCAACCGAAATGTAAACTATACACCGAGAAAAATAAATAGCATATTTAGCAATAAATCCTGGAATACTGAACCTATACGTTCTTTGTATGTGTATCACTTATAATTTTTGGGAAATTTTTCTACACACATTGTATAGTATTCTATGTTTATAGAACTGTATGCATTACATATACTTAGTTTTTCCATAAATTATTACAGTTACACCTACAGAGTACATATAGGTTCAATACCCTAGAATTTATTGATAAATATACTATTTCATTTTTCTCAGTGTAGAAAGTGTAACTAGTACAAAAATTGTTAATAACATTTTCTATATTAAAATAATATACCATTGGTATATTATAAAAGTATATAAATCTATTATAAATGTATATAAATTAATATAGTATTTCAATTTTTTTTAATTATTACAACATTTTATCGTCATATTATTTTTAATTATAAATTAAAAGTATATTATAATTTTTCTTTTAACGTACAGTTTATCTTTGTTTCAATTACTTGGTAATTCAATGCATCAAACAATTGTTCAAAATTATTACTGAATTGTCATCTAAAATGTTCGACTGCAAGTTCAGGGAAACCAAAAACATACTTAAGTTAGTTCAGTCACAATATTCTCGACTCAAAACGCAATAGCTCTTATAGTCAATGTGGTTTCAATTCTCTGCAGTACATCGTTATTATTCCAAACTAATTCGACAGAATTTTGATTTTCAATGAGAGATCTAAAACAAGATCGAGGTAGCAACTACACCGAGACACAAATGCAGACTAGTCTGCGTTTATGTAAACTCGAATGAAACACGAATTTAATATCCACTAGTGTATATTCAAGACGCTGTTTTAATCATTTACAAGTGAATATAGGTCGGAGACTTGTTACACTTGTGTTGGTAAATTGCGCAAACTAATATCTTAGTATTGTTGAAGATGAGTTCTCATGTACAGTAAAGCATTGTTAACAATGATTTAATATCATTTTCGTTACAAAATTATAGTTTTATGTGAATTAATTACGGCATATTCTGAAAATTAATTTACTGTGCAATATTACATAAAAATCATTTAATTTGGAAAATATTTAGTGATTCGAAAAATTTAATTTATAATTTTATAAACACACAGTAATTTTTTCGCGATTTAAAATGACAAACATGTTTAAATACGCTGAAGCAACAGAAAGATGTATAATTTCAAGCTATGCAATTTAAGAGTATATAAATGCACAACTATCTTTTTAAAATTGCAGAGGTTCCTAAGGTATTAGTTCGGTTTTACTTGAAATTTGCAGCACCACTCGCTTGCATTTAAAAATATATTTGTAACAGAGCTTTGCCGACCGGTGTTTTAACGCGAAAGCTCAAAAAAGAGGCGTCAGAAAAAGTGCATTACACGAGCCATTGACGGAAATTTGCGACTATTTGACTTTGATTCAATTCCACCGAAACGAGTATCATATTGCACCGTTAATCGGCCAATTTTATCAAGGACTGTGAAATTTTTTCAGAATGTTTGATACCGGCAATAATATTCGAATGGGCACGCACATGGAATAATTGATGGCACATTTTCAAACAAGAAGTGTGACACTTTTGACGGTGTAATTTCGGAACGCGCAGCGCGCGCACTGTCACGGGAACGGGTCGGACCGAGACGGACGTATGGAGCGGGAGCGAGAGGTCCGACTCGTTGGGATTTAGCTTCCACGTACAGCTGTACCGGCGAGGTTTGAATATGCATGATGCATGGGCATTAAAGCCCGGCGCTACAGCTGCCATGGTCCTCGTATGCAAATATCCACCGCCGCAGGTTCTGTCTGCCGATATCTCCTAGCGAGCAGGTGGACAGCAGTCATAATTACGACATTTTTATATCGCCCGGCGCCCCGACTAGATAGCGCAACTACGGGCCCTTGAATTCGCCTGCAAATTTTATGAAATGTTGCGCAAATAAAAGGCGCCGCCGTTTAATACTCGATTTAGCGGCCGGCAACTCTTTCGTTTTGATTTATTTAAAATCGCTCGGCGAAAAGGAAAGTGCCGCATTAAAGCACATTCGGCCGATTAACGGAAATTTATTTTACGAGATTAAACGTTGGCCGAGGAGGCTTGCATTTTATTTTTTGCGCTGCGATCTTTCATTAATTTTTTTGCTCCCCCACGCTTTCCATCGCGTATGAATTGCGACGCTCTTGATTCATCGCAATTTAGGATAAATATAAATTATTCTTTGGATGGAAGAGGTTTTGCTATTTGCAAATTCTCAAAAAATATCGTACCCTTATTCGCAAGCTGTCAATATTTTAACATTTAATAATTTTCCGAGAACCTCGAAATTCCTTCTCGTAGAAAATATGACGTAAAAGGATTTGCATAAAATTTAAAGATTTTGCAAAGTGTGCTCCACAATGTTCCTAAATGAGGAAGTTTACACTAAGCGTTCAGACCTCTTCAGAGCTTCAAATTTTAGTCAATCTATTTTTATTATTATGAATAAACAAAGTTAAAAGTTTTTAAATAACAATAAATTAATCAGAAACATTTACCTTTGTTATAAACACATTTAAATTTATAATAAAGAATTTTTTGTTGTTCACAATTTCCGAAATATTTATCGTCCAATCAATAATATTTAAAGAGTTACTAATTTTTGCATGAAATAAAAATTATAATAAAAGATGAAATGTTGTGTATATTAAATTGAAACATCAATGCGGTACAAAACTGAAGTAAGCTTTTCATTATTACGGCTTAAATTTGTATATCACATCTCTAAAGTTTAATAATGGCCATATCTTAAAAGGATTGAGATCTCTAACATTTATTAAACATTATACAAATATCTGAAACGGTTTCGGGGTTTCATTTCATCGAGATTATACGACTGTTTCCTTAACAGCCCTAATAAAATAGAAAATAAATGAGAAATGCGTTATTAATATTTTAACAATACACGAATAACGTACTTTTCGTTACAATTACAAAACATACGGGAAATTATCATTTTATTTGCAACAATTGTTTAATATCGAAATGAATATCCCCTCCC
>JABFPN010006633.1:0-11309 GCA_022817305.1 Leptoteleia sp. ZL-2020 | reverse complement strand
TCTCCCAGAGTAGTATAAATAAAATGTACCAACATTTGACACATGACAGTTTACCTAACCTAACCTAATTTAAGGCAGCGTTTCTATCAGACGCGCATTCAGTGGAATACATTTTCCTCATGCATATATAGGGAATTCATGTATTAAATATTTTGTTTTATTACTATATTTAAATAAGTATGGTTGAATCACCCATACTTTAAAATATAAATTAAATAAATTATCAAGTTGTTGTAATAAAACATTTATTACCCTACAAGTATGGCTGGATTTTCCATACTATTTTTTTCAGTGTATGTATTGAAGAAAAAATATTGAAAAACGGAAACCATAACAAATTTTAATGAAAATTGCAAATGAATATCAAGTAATGAAATAATTTATAATAATCTATAGTAACGAAACTAATAAGAGGGATGAAATATTTTATTAGAGAGGACAAACATTTTTATTTTTGTAGAATAATTGAATACGTATTAACCCATGAAAAAATTGATATAGGTTGCTATATATGCGGTATATATACATACATATATGCCACCTATATAACATTTTTTCATGGATATGTATGGTGCTTCCCACGAACTGACCCGGTCAGTTTTAACGTGACCAAAATGAAAGAAAAATGTCTTTAATTGGTACAACTTTCCGTGTACGGGGTTGAAATCGAGACGCAACTGTTTGCAAGTAACGCCACAAAATGGATTGATGATTATTCAGAAGAAACCAACGCCCGCGTTGCTATTTTTCAAATTTGTTATGGTCGCTTTGAACCCATCGCTAATTCTCCGCCATTAACTAGCCCTTTTACTTCTGCTTTTATTAGATAATAATAGTGTTTAACTTTGGGTATATCCCCAGAAAAATAGCGCGGGACCTAAACCGCACACATCCATATTTATAAGAATCGAAATATATTCAAAGATAATAATCAATGCACGGTTTTATATTTATATGCGCCCGTAAAGACGTTAAATGCGGAATTGGAAACTGACTCCGTATTTTTCTCACGATTTTGGATCGTTGCGCGTTTCGCGATTGCGTTAATAAAAGAAAATAATTGAACTGTTCTTTGCGCGATGGACAAATTTGGACGTGCAATAATAACAATAGATCAATTAATTTTTTATGTCGAATCTCTCGGATACTTTTTACGACCGTAAGTTCGAAACTTCACGTATGCCTTAACCGACTTTAAATATTCTTTCCTGATATACGATCGGATTCAGTTCGAGTCGTACGCGGAACGATTATCGTGCATCGCTGACTAGGCGGCACGTGATCCTGCTTTTAAATAAATGTCACCTGGGATTGGTTCGAACCTTAAAGATGTCGTAAGATAAGCTAAACCTGAAAGAAAAGTTATAGAAGTCAAGTTTGGGGGAAGATTTTGCATGAAATCAAATTTAAAGGAAAACGAAGGAAAAGGGGACGTGTTTAATATTAAAGAATTCAATAATGAAACGCTTTTTAAATACATTATTTTCTCACATTTTATTTCAATTTAATTTTGTTATTTCATAGGAACATTTTTCGAATGTTTAAAAACAAGGTTTGAATACTTTTTTTCTTGTATAAATATTTTATTATGCAATTCTGTGTAAATATTGCAATTATACAGTATTAATCGATAAATGTTTTAGAATTGACAAAAGTGTGCTATCTTAGAAGAAATACATTTGGTATAAAAAAAGTTAAAAATACTATACCTATATCTTTTTCGGTAAAAATACCTTGTACGTAAATGGTATTTTTATTCACTGAAAAATTGCAATTTTTTATATTTACCAAGTCTTTTTACCATAATACGATTATTTCATGTCGAAATATTGAATAGAAAATTTGTTTTTATAAAAAATGTAACACTAGCTATTATGTGTTTCCTTTAAAAATGTGTGAAACAAATGTTATGTAATTATTGAAACGTATTTTAAAATTTCAATGAAAAAGGACAATGAGTTCATGGAAACTAACTGTACATTTTATAGAAATAACGGTGAAAGTTTTAACAATTGTAGGTTTATTACTAAATCAGTTTTTTATGGCACGTCTACTTTTATGTATTTACATTTTTTTTCCTTCTTTCTTTTAGTGCACAGGAAAATCTCAAAGGAAAGAGGTTGTGCCGTTCAAGATCCTTTACTGATTTACATTTTTAAATATGAATATTAAAAATAAATAATATACATATTATTAAAATGTATTTTTATAAACAAACTGTTTAATATATTAAAAAAGTACATTGAAGTTTATACACTTCTTTGCATTACACATACAAATATTGTATGAATATCATATTGAAAATAATTTTATAGAAAGAGTTAACAAAGTATAATTTAACATATATGTGGTTAATTATTGAATATTAATAATAATTATACCTCAATGTAATAATGAATCTCAATGTAAAACTAGAGAAAAATTACCTTGCCAACACAGTAAAAATTGCAATAAAATCCCTAAATATTTTGTATCAGTACACATACCTCATATGTTACTGCAATCATAAAATCCGGCAATACTATCCAATTTCATGAAAGATCAAATTGAATGCGAGAATCAATATCTATAATGGGACCTAATACACAACATTTATTTTCTTTTTTTACGATTTCACTTTATTTTACTTTTAATACCCCTATTTTGAATATAAATGTTTAGTTTAAATATTTAACTGCTTTTAGTACTTGTTACAGTGAATATATTCAGTATGAGAGTACTTTGTAAATAATTTTAGGTTTGTTTAAATATTATGTTTTGATTAATCCAATAAGACATTATTCTATGGATGGTACACTGAAAAAAAACAAATAGTATTACTGTTTTTAATTAATTCAATTTATTTGACTTATAGATTGACAATCTGAAATAAAAGTAATAATACAATATTATCTGTAATACTTTTCTCAGTGTGATTATATAAATGTTCTTCTTTTCCCATTGAAATACATATTTTTTCCTGAGGTACATTTAATCACTTTCAGTAACTTGTTAAATACTATAATCATAATATTTATAACAACGGGCTATATTAATTTTATGAAATATTAAAGTAATACTCAAAGTAATATTTTATTTCTATTTTGAAATAAATATACTACCAAGTAAACCAAGTATATCAAACTAATATTCTGTATTTTGAAAACGTATTAACGTCTTCATTTTATATTTGATTAAGAAAATGTTTGCAAAAATATATTGATAAAAAGATGCAGCAAGGTCGCGAAAAAGCAAATTAACATTTTTTTAACCTCTTACCGGTATTCGCTTTTCATTAAAATTATTATGAATTTAATTTCATGGAACTGAATTCGTTTTTCAATATAAATCTCCAAAAAAGAACATAAATACAAAATTTCATTATCCATATCGAATTCGTATCTTCAGACGGGCGTCTAAAAATCTTCCTCGCAATCATTACGCAGTTCTTAATTCAGCTACCTTACCAGGCAATGCACACAGGACCTGACTACACAAACGATAATTAAACCTAAAAAGCAATCACAATTACAGAAGCTTTTTAACTCCGAATAATAAATTGAGCCGGCTGCACGGAGAAAAATGTTAACCAAAATTTGGTTCTTTTTTAGCTGACCAAAATCTTTAGTTAAAATAACCAAATTATTGTTTCAAAAACAAATAATTTTGGTTGAAGTAACTAAAAAAAATATTCTGACCAACATATTTGGTTATTTCAACTAAAAATTTTGGTCAGCTAAAAAAGAACCAAATGTTTGGTTAACACAACTAAACATTTTTCTCCGTGTGAAAAGAGAAAAAAGAACTCGCTGGTCTCCGAGAAGCGCTAGCAATCTGCATGATTAAATTAATACGATAAATATAACGCATTTGCTACAAATGACTATAATTAACAAGGCAGACGTCCTTTCGCTCGTTTTGCCGGATGGCCGCGTATCTGGATTGCCATAACTCATAATGAGAGTCGGTTTGTGTCGCAATTTAAGGTGAAATATCAAATGCGAAGTTTCCCCCTCTCACAGGCTTCGGCATAGTTTATATTAATAATCAGACAAAAATGGAAAATTCAAATTTGAAAACAGTTAGTAGATTCTAACAATTAGCTAAAATCTTATATTTTTAAAAATTGTACTTCCATATGAAGAGAAGGGTTCTAATGAAAATTATTAACACGTTAGTAACAGAAGGTTATATACATGAAAATTAATTAAAATCATTGGAGAACGAATCAATGCAATGAAAATGTAATGTTGATTACAAAATATAACAAAGTAATATGATAAATTTTTGAAAAATTTGTTTATCTATTCGATCAGTGATCACAAACTTTCCCCATTATTTCTTCAACATTGTCCATATAGAAAAATAGGTATTATGCTAGAGGATTTGACCAATAACTAGCTGTCAACGATTGTCCGACGCTTACTCATACTGTGCCAGTATTCAGACAAATATCAATTTTTGCAGTGGAAGCAAAAGTCATTTAGATTTTGCGCTCCATTTTATCGGTAAGACCCATGATTAAGTTGCAATGCAGAAAATACACTCAGAGAAAAATTAGATAACAAATTATATCGTATCAAAAAGTGGGGACTGTGTCAAACTTGTCAAATTTAACCTACAATTCAAACGAGGCTACGAGAATTATACGAGTTTGCACTTTATATGCCCTTTTATAATAAATAATAAATATGACATTTAAACAAACATTGTGCACACTGAGAAAAAAGTTATATGATTAATTTTCATGTTTACTACAATTCTTGAAATAACCATACTATGGTTACTTTAACTAAACATTATGTAACTGGAACTATCTATAATATTATAGTATTCATGAAAATTAACTATGCACATAGTTAATATTGGCTATTCTTTCTTCTCAGTGCAGTATAACAATTGTTAACGTAACTTTGATCTGAGTGTACGAAAAGTGCAGTGATAGCAACCGGACTGGAGATTGGCCAAAGGCACCGCGCACGGACGTCCTCTCAATCACGGCACATGATCGCGTGCAGCGGAACGAAACGCGTGTCCTTGCATTCCGCGTGGCACCGCTTGGTACTTTCGGCTACACGGCGAAGGCCGTGGATAGACTCGACGACACTCGCGGTGGCCGCGCGGACGTCTCGGAGCGCGCGTATCTATTTGTGGTCAGCGGACTCTCGAGAGGCCAGGGAGTGGCTCTCGGTGTTTTGCTGGGCGGAGCCTACGCGACCACAAAACACTCGTCGGCCGAGTTCGCGGCTCACGGCTACTATTAATTATTTATGCTGCGAGTGTGTTGCACCCTCCCGCTGCACCGGCTCGGGGCCCCGCTGTCCGGGGGCCCGACCGAGCCAATCCTATCGTGAGCCACGATCGATTCGTCGGGAATAATTATGATTGGATTTCTTGACTTTTCGAGGCACGCCTTTCAAGACGGCTCGCAGACGGAGAAAAGAAAAGCCACGAGTGCGAGAAATACTCGTAACTCCGAGCCATGTTTTCTGCACCGTTTCGGTGAGTAAGTTTATCTCGCGACAAGGCGTTTCATCGGTGCGCTTGGGCCCGGAGAAATCGTCCCGGTGAAGTGGTTCAGTTTCGGGGGGAGGGGGGGGGGAAACATTGATTCGCATTTAGTACTTATCAAGATAGAAAATTTTTGCAATGTTTGCGTAATTATAACTGCGATTGTCCTTCCAATATGTAATGTTGAAATAATTATGCACTGCCTCGCATGGATTTCTATTTGACATATCTACTGTTTCATATATTTGTATTCTGTTGTTAGATATCTATAAGGTTTTGATTATATGATTATAATAGTCCACAATTAAAACAAGTTTAAAGTATGCTTATACAAATACAACTTACATAATGCAATTTACATAATATAACAATTTTTATTATGCTATATTATAATAAATGGAATGGTTTATTTTAAAACAATGGTAAAAAAGTTAGATTGCCCTTTTTTGAAAACAAAACAGTACTTGTATAGAAATATTTTTATTTTAAATATAAGTAGAATTATTTCTTTTAAAAAATCAATTTAAGATTAATGAATAATATGCATTATTCTAAGTAGAAATTCTTTTTAAAGAAAATATGCCTTTTTCAGTGTATACACTGAGAGAAAAGTAATAGTAAAATTGAAAACAATTTATATCCATTTGAGGATATCTCTGAAGAGTGAAAATTTTTACTATTAAAAATAGTAAAAATGACAATTATCAAAGCAATTTGTAATACTTTTCTACTAATATTTACTACATGACTTTTAAATTTTACTATTATTAACAGTAGAAATAATTACTTTTCCAATATATCCTCGAATTGAGACAAAAAATAGTAATTTGTGATATATCTTTTTTCTCAGTGTAATTGTAAATATGTAATAGGATTTATTTGATGTCAATCTGCATCGTGTTGATAACTTCAAATTAACTTGATTATTATAGAGAATATTTATCGTTTATAATATAATTCGAAAATTTGATAGTGCTGGAGATATACCTTTGAAATACTGTAAATTGATAACCACTGTGGTAATTACTGTAACGGTTCAGCCATTTTGATTATCGTTAATGTGCTTACAACTGTTGCAATTTCTCGTCTGGTATAGAATTATTTCAATTAAAAGAAGCAGTTAAAGTGATCCGGTAATTTGATATTTTGCGCGAATAATAATGTTTAATAAAACTTATTACTGCTTTGTGATGGCATAATTTAGATTTATGCTAAAACTGCAAATTTTGTAAATTATACCGCAAGATCCGAAAGCTACGAATTGATTAATGTATTACCAGTAAAAGAGACTAACAGACATTTGTAAATATTGAGCAGACACAGGTATCTGTGAAATGTGCATAGGTGTATAGTAATTTATACAAATGGCTGAATTTAGGACTATATTTTACAAGTTTTACAAGTTTTTACAAAAACTATAATTTAATCACTGAGGGTACTATTATCCTAAAGTTTTAAATACTGCTATAGCCAAACCTGATTTCAGTTTTAGACTTCTTTATGTTTCTGTAATAACATGGTTTACTAATCCGAGATCATTATATTATATTATGATACAAAAGTATCATAACCTATTGTAATAAATCAGTTGACATATTTTCAAGGTGCATGTCAAATTTCTGCGAACATAAAAAAAGTTTAGAGAATTAATATTTTGAATTATTTAAAGGAATCCGAATAGATAGTTTATTAAGTAACTTTCAACATAAGAACAAGGGTTAATAATAATTTCACTATACTGGCTTGTAATTCTTGCGAATAATATACTATCATTTTAATGATTATTTTACAAAAACGTGAATGTAAATATTTTATGTCATATGTTTCAGGTACCTTCCATGGAAATTCTTGGAGTCATTCCTGAAGATGATAAAAATGTCTTGTGAGAAGAAATTTACAACAGCAGTAATTTAAAGGTAAGTACGTCAAGTATCTAACGTATTTACGAAGCGTTACGGAGATAAAAATAAGTGTTGCCACAAATATAAATTTGTTTATGCATAAACATAATCTAATTAACACTAACCCTGCGACTACTGGTCAAATTTATTGTTTTCAAACTTTAACGTATATTTAAATGTTAGCGTATCGCTATCAAACTTTATGAATTTTCCTAAAGTGTGCTTATAAAAAATTCTTCGGTATTTGCTTCTAGTTTTTTGTTATTTTTTCTCAAAATTTTTGCAGACTGTCCTGCCTATCATGGTCGGTTCATTTGAACAGAATCTGTCGGTAGGTTTGGTGTTAATATCAAATGAAAGTTAAAAGAATATAAACGAATTACTACTTTCAATTTATTCAAAATGAACTTAAAAAATGTCGAAATATTTTCTTCGTCTTAAACGGCTCCCCTCGCCTGTGCCACCCAACTGAATCCCAATTCATCGAAATTCCGTCTACGTTAACTCCGGAATTTAAATTCAGCAAGGAGACGCCTCAACCGAGCGTCGTTATATTTTGTCCGTGGAAATAATTGAAATACTTGTTAGCGTGATAAAAACTGTCATCAAAAGCGAAACCTCAAAGGCATCGCGCGATTACGCCAACTGCTTTGGCGACGCGACAGCTGTGACACAGAAAAAGCATGTGCCTCGCTCGGGCCAACTCGGTGCCACGGTAAATCGACACTCTCGTCATTACCTTAATTCGAACGCGGACACGTTATTTAAATTGCCTCGGAGCCGGCATAATTATCCCCCCACCTCCCCCCACACTCAATTCCCGTTCTCGCTCGCCTCGGACACGAAAAAGGAAGGACGCCGACGAATCCGCCAAGGTCCTACTGTGCATCCACTGGACGCGCACTCCTCTCGCGCCGCGCGCACCGCCGTTATCGCGATCCCGATAAATTATCCGCGTCCATTACGGAATAATGAATGATTAGGGACGGCAAAGTAGCGGGCCGTACGCGGTGTTAGGTGGATCGGTGCGCGGCACCGGGCAAAAACGAGAATTCGCGAAACCGCGCGTCGGCGAGGGCCCCGGCCGAGGTCGCCCAACAAGAGCAACACGAGGCCAGAAGGGGTACGCATTTTTCTATGGACCACGGAGCCCAGCCACCGTGTGATTACCCGGGACGGAGAGGCATATATGAGTAATTTGTATTCAGCCTGATCATCCGTATCGAAATTCGAATCTACTTAGTTCTCAGAAGCGGCCTCTCCTTCCTCCACCGGCGTCTTCCACCCGGCCCGCGTCAATTTCTCTCGATTTCGAGCCGCTCCGTGCCACCTCCCCCCATCGCTCGGCCAGCCCGATATAATATTATTCCCGGTTTAGTTTAATGATTTCGGCCGATTATTACATGGCCGGACGCAACCACTGCGGACCAAAGCTCAACCTCCGCACTCGGCCTCGGGTAGAGAGGATATTCCTCGGACGATCCTCCCCCCGACCCATACACACACGCGCGCATCCCTCATGAGAACGCGCAACATTCGACCGAACAAAATGCCCGAAAATAAAACGCCATTACGATTTTACCTACGTCCTGCTGGATGGATGGGTGGTCTCAAATTGACGCGTTTGCATTCCTCGATTAAAGCGCAGTCGTCGATGGTGTTGCGCCTCGGCGGTACTCTTGCCCGGCACAATGGTTTGCGGTTTTCAACTTGGTTAGTATTTTAAAAAGTGCGAGAGCAAGGCCGAGTGGCATGGGAAGAGATTTGGGCAGGTTACTTGAGGAATTGTCTTCTGATATTTTTGTTCGTTTCATTTAATCTCGTTGCATTGAAGTGGAGGGAATGTGTTTGTATTCGAATAAGTTGAGGTTTTAGGTGTCGGTTTTTAATTGCTTAGTCGGTTTTCAAATAAGGAATTATTAAAGTTTTTGTAGTAAAATTTAATAAATTCTCCTACGGAATAGTTAAATCGTATTTGATATTTGAATAACATTTGCTCCGAGTAATTTATTAACTTTTATAAGATAGTATTTTGAGATGTGTATATGCAATTAAATATAAAATAAATTTGATGTATTATTTCTGTGGAACATGTTGAAAATGCAATCAACATATAAATTCATTACTCAGAAATGTTTATTATTAAATTTATTTCCTTTGTTATTAAATATTTATTAAATTTATTTCTTTTCAATATAAGTTACCGTGCCTGATCCATCATTTTTTTGCAAACACAACTTTTGTACCAAAATATTATAGCACTATATTCAATTTATGCAAATGAATATTTATTTTAAATGAGTCTCCATTAGCAATCTTGTTTTTAATATCTTTATCTTACCACTGTTAATATTAATCTGTTTTCCTTTACATACGTCGTATAAAACACCCAGATTGCAGACGAAGATTTAATTAAATGAGTTACTTTTTTTTAATTCAAAATAACTTATGTCCTACTATATTTTTAATCGCCATTTATAAAATACTGCACGCGAAAAATTATCGTAAAATGTTATTATACTGCCTCGAGCAAGGGACAAGTTTCAAAACAAAATTATTGTTTGAATATTGCGTGAATGTAACAAATTAAAAAGTCATTTATACGGATCGCGAAAGTAAATTTTTAATTAATAAATCTATATTCCACGTCAAAAAATTACTCAGTAAACTTTGCATGAAAATAATATATATCAAGAAACACGATCTCAGGCAAAATACAAAAGGACACTACAGTCTTCTTATCCAGAGAGAATAACTGGAACTTTTCATATATAAAAAAAGATTTAGTAAATAACCTGATTTAATAAGAAAAATATGCAAATCAGAAAGAGATTTTAATTTTATTGTTCCAATTGTAAGAATTAAAATATAGAAGAAAATATTGTCTTTGCTTCATCTTTAAACGTAATAACATGAATATAATTATGTTAAATAACTTGTATTATAAATTGTATGATAAATAATGTAATAGATAAAAGATAAAAATTTCACGTGGAATACGCATAGACGCAATTTTTTTTGTATTCGTTCGAGTTAAATGTCCGAACGGTATATCAACTTTCACAAATTAATTCATCAGTTGATCCGAAAACAAAATCATTTTCACTAAATGAACAACGACGTTCGATGCCACGAATATTTGCATACCGCAAACGAAAATAGCAAACGAGATAGCAATCAAATGAGCGCATTTAATCCGGTCGCGTAATCGTAATTGCGCGCACACCTATCGGGATTTGAAATGTGGATGATAAGGAACTAATTGGCCTTAGGATAATCTGCGTGAATCTTCGATTTGCGATTAATTTCACTTAACCGTTTATACCGGCCACTCCTCGACAAGTGAAAAGATAAGCGATTCGATACGCGGTTCTGTTCGCTCACTCGCTCAACCGCTCGCATGACGAAGGCGGCGACCAGACCATAACTCGCGAGATATCACACACGCGCCATATTTAGCATATAGAGTACAACGATTAAGTCGATTTTGCGTTTGATACGTATGTTTCGCATTGTTGCCGCTTTTGCGGAACTACAGTCGGCTCCTGATCAATTTCTAAGCGACGAAATTACATACATCAAGGCCTCGCGTAACACGTAAAGAGGGGCGAAAGTATCGTGAATTTGAAATTGAGTTATACGGCTTTTACCCAACCGCGCGCAATTTCTTTCATTTCAACATTACACTCGTTTTTAATTGTTCGCAAAATTTCATCGACTCTGTGCATATGTATTTGTAATCGGAGCATTATTCTTATTTATATATTTTTTATTTTACTTCTATGGATAACTTTTCACACGGAGAAAAATGTTTAGTTATGTTAACCAAACATTTGGTTCTTTTTTAGCTGACCAAAATCTTTAGTTAAAATAACCAAATTATTGTTTCAATAACAAATAATTTTGGTTGAAGTAACT
>JABFPN010006632.1:0-11312 GCA_022817305.1 Leptoteleia sp. ZL-2020 | reverse complement strand
GCTCCAGTATTTATGGGCCAGAATCTGGACAGTATCTTGTCAGATTTGACTAGGCCAGTTGAACTGGGCAAAGTCTGGCTAGTACCACTTTTGAACTGGACAAAATCTAGTCTAATTTTTACTTGGGATATGTTTCAATTTTATTAGGGTTGGCACGTCAGTGGCACCTAATAAGCCGCCTTGTAACATTATTTATTTATTTATATATAATATTTAAATGTGGGACATAAAAAAAATTGCCCAAAGTTATGAAACTTTTTGTGACAATGTAGGATGGTGAATCAGAACTGATCCACTGATATAGCGTATCGAGGAAAAAGGAGGGAAAATGAAAAAAATAAGGAAGAAGAAGTCCAAGCTGTTGCGTGGATGTTGGGTTGCACGCAAGTGCAAAGATTTGACTCGGCTAATCGGATTACGACATAGTTCGGTGGTGCGCGCACATGTTTCCGTATCTTTCGGTGGGCAAAATTGAAACGCGCGCAAGTGCCGATGACTTCCTCGGCGGCCTCGCAACAAAAGCGTCCCTTTGCCGGGAGCGCCTGGCCGCGCGTTATTTTCGCAGGCCACGCTGTAAGCTAATACAATTATTTCGGATGCAGCGAGGGGTCGTGCGGCCGTGCGGTCTCACCCCAGGCAAAAGAAGACGAGGGGGGTCGCGCGCGCGCCACCGCCGGGACAAGGGTCGGTGGCTGGCGTCGCCCGCGGCCTCCGCCGCTCTTGCCTATTTTGCCGCGCGCGCCGCGGTGCGTTAGCCCGCGCTGCGACAAATATCAATGCCGCCAACTTATTGCGTTATCGAACTCTTTGAGCTCTCCCGTTGGAGCTACGATTGCGAGCTTTGCAATTAGCAAGTCGCTTGGAAAAAGGTTATTCATCGCGGTCGCTTTGTTGCTTCATTTTTGGCCGCAGCCTGGGGTGACGTTTTTCGTACGGTAATCAGTCGCAGTGAACCGTCCTTTTATGTCCAACCTGGGGATTAATGATTATTAATATATTTTTTTTAATATGATTTTTTCAATCATTCGAATTTCGGCGAGTTTAACTGATTTATAAGAGACGAAATTGAAGAAGGTTTGACATAGTTTTGACATAGAAACAATCTGGGAAAATATCTGGATGTTATATGGAAATGATCTGGAGAATGTATGGAAATAAGCTGGCCTAGGAGCGTTTCCCAAAATATATTTAGAAGAAATGTAATCTCGAAAATAATTCAATATCTAGCTAAAGATAATGAAGACCTAGTTCAGATTTTACATAAATATTTCAACTAGATGCTATCTAGATATTCCCTAGTTGTTATCTAATTATTTTCGAGACTACAGTTCGTCTGGATATATTCTGGCAACCGCTCCTGGGCCAGCTTATTTCCAGACGTTCTCCAAATCACTTCCAGACAATATTCAGACTTTTCGTTGGCCCAGTCCAGGAGTAAAATATAGACTAAGGCACGGTAATTTATTCAGATCTAGGAAATTTACAAGAACTCTAGGTAGAAGATAGAATAAATTATAATAAAAGGGTTGAATTTTATCGTAAAATAATATGGAACCATTATAGATTGCCAACAATTATGTACCAATACTGTGCCTGCACTTTGCCGACTATAAGTACTGGCATAAAACTAATTTTTTTACATGGGTTTATATTTATCATGTAGTATTACATAATATTATATAAATCAAATTTTGGATTAGAAGGAATGCACAGATTCACAGTAAAAAAAGTGTACACTATTACCAACATGTAACTGCAATTTAGCGACACGTTTTTCCTAACTGTTAGGTAATCAGCATTGTTGAAAATTCGACATATATGTGAGCTGCTATAAAAGTTGAATACTCTTATTTCAACAACTGTACACTCACCAAGATCAGTTGCACATATTGAATTATTTCTCTCGGCTTGTGGATACTTTTCGAATCATCTCAACAGATTGCGCGAATTCCAGAAGATGTAGTCGCCGATTCAGAAAACGACACGACAATCATGACGGTGCGATCGCAATCGCAGCCATAATGACAAGCCTGCAGTAGTGCGGCGCACGCGACAGAAATCTTGCGTAATTCGATCGGGGAAAAAAAAAGCAGGGAAGTCTAACGAGATTACGGCAATCATAGTTCCGTCGCAATTCCTGAGGAGGCGCATAAAAAATTGCAGAAATGTCCGTCGAAATAATTAACTCTTTATTTTTTTTTGCCCCATCACGTTACTTCGATAACACGTTGCTTCGAAAACGCTACACCCGACACAAAGTAACGCGACTTTTCCTATTTTGCGTGAACGAAAAAAAAAAAGAAGCAGAAGGAAAAGGAAAAAAAAGATAGAGAGAAAAAAAATGGCAACGCCACATTTGAAATCGTACATTGCGATTATATGAAACGTACTTGAGAAAATAACTCGCGGGTAAAATGTAAGCGGGCATTTAAAACCGCGTTAAGATTGAGGGTTAATAAGTAGTTCATACTTTAACCTTGATTTTTGCATCAGTGCCGACCTGAAAGCCGTAATAAATAGTGAGGTTTGCGCGCGCTATCCCAGGTAGAAATTTTGCTAGATTTTCGCTAGCAGTGGTTAGATACTTGCAAGTTTTACGCTAGGAATTCTATTCTAGATTAAATCGCAAGATGTTTGTTAATATTTTGCAAGTTTAACTTTTCTAGATGAAACTCAAATTTTTCTTGATAAATACTTGCAAGTTTAACTTGCAATTTTCTTATTCGGTACACACAAGTAAAACTTTTAAAAAACTAGAAGTAGTTGCGTGCGCAACAACATCAGAAATTGTCAGCTGATTAATTATTAGTGAACTGCGTGTATTAGTGAATCTTTACTTGATGTGTTTACTTTTGTTTCCCATCTAACCTATTTTTGCTGATATATTTTATTACCTTAAGACAGTAGTTGTTTAATTTTTCCAAGCATATATCCACTTTACTATCAGATTAGTAATTTTTAGTACATCTGTTCTCTGCATGTAGTACACTGACAAAAATATTAAAGAAAAAATTACTGTTTTTAACTGGGTTTCATCTTGCAGTAAAAATTACCGTTTTTTAAAAGCAAAGAATCTAGTTTCAAATGTTATATTTAGAAATGAAACAGAAATATTTCCTGTTAAAAAACTGTAATTTTTACCTAAAGACGGATATATATTTGAAACACATTTAAAAACAGTAATTTTTTCTGTCACATTTTTCTCAGTGTATCTTACAAGAATAATGTTAGTTACTGGCAAAGAACAGATGGGTTGTGTGTGATTAAGGGAACAGATGGGTTGTGTGTGATTAAGTTTGGTTAAGGCAAAATCATTGATCTACCTTATGTAAATAATTATTGAAACAAGTTAGGCGGTGATAAATAATCAAGGAATAGCAATCTGCCATAAGTAATGAATTCTAATTTACAACCATGTTATTTACGCAAAGGGATCTGTGGCACGCGGATACATTTCGGTTCCACAGAGTCAACCACTATGGATTTTGCTGTGGCGCTAAGATTTTTCCACGCGGATATTTTATATATAATATGATATTCTGCAAACCAAGTTAGAAATATTTTTATTAACAAAAAAAATAAAACTAGTAAACTTTTTCTTAATTTTCATGTTCATCACTTTGCGTCGTTTGTTTTTAATTTGATACGCAAACAATTCTTATCAATGTTGAAAATTATACGAATAAATATGAATTAAAATATTTGAAGGAAACGCAAAGATTTGGTGAAGCAAAATCTTTCATTTGCAAGATAAAGAAAATGTACTTATTATGTTAATAGCGTCACAGTGGCTATGATTAATTTACGGACTGAATTGATTTCTAAGGCAACGGTTTCGTTGAATTGATCTACATATTTCAGTTGCTTGTGAAAAGCTTAACCAAGGAATTCTCGAGCAGCACGTTGCGAGTTTTTTTTTCCCTTTTTTTCCCCTTTTTTTTTCCTTTTTTTCTCATTCACGGCACATCGCAACGCTGTATTAAATGTCGAGTTTTTACGACGGCTGCTGTTAAGCTTTTCGTGCAGTTTATGTGTAATCAACTTTGCAGTAATAAATGAATAGACAAAGGAAAACACGGCACCTGAAACATTCACACATCATGCATTCGATCATATTTGTTGAACATTATATACTAAGAAGAAAATGATATTTAAAGTTGCGCTATACTTTCTGGTGTTGGGAGAATATTGGTTACAGTATTTTCATTTTTACCATACCAATATAGTAAAATTTTAAGCACGATATAAAATGGCATTTAATATTTCGTGAGGTAATGGATTGCTGTTAATCCAGGGAGAAAATACAATATCGGAGCAAATATGAAAATCAACATTTGCAACATTTGCTTGTAACGTTAAAGCATAAAATGGAAAAACGAAAAATGTCGTCTTTATTTCATGAAAGGTGAAGGCATACTAATTAGCTGTTTTATCGCGCTGACGGCGATTTTCTTTTTTGCGACTGTCATTTTTGCTATCAGTGGATGTTATTTGCGACGCGAATCGATACGTGGTATTTTTATTCAAAGTCAAGTAGAGACACCGCCAAGCCAGACGACTTATGAAAGAAACTTTTTATGTTTACAGTTTTTCATAAACATTGCTATGAAATATTCAGCCTTCGGTAGTAATTAACCCAGTGTTTCGTACGTTACTTTATTTTCTCTTCTTTTTCATAATACTTTTGAAGGATTATTATTTAGGTTGATTGAAAGGCTCACGTAGATTTGCATATGGGTATCATCATCATCATCATCATCATCATCATCATCATCATCATCATCATCTTGCTGTAATTTTCAATTATTAATTAATTTAATCACATTTTACAATTCAAGTTGTAGTACTACATTTAGATAAAAGTCGTTGGACAATGTCGACGAAATGAAATGTATATAATTAGTGAATGAAAATAACGAAAATGGAATTGAATAATTCATTATCATTCAAGATAATATTGATTTATTTTTGTTGAAAAGCCTTTGGGTTGGATAAAAGAGTAATATGTATATAGTATTATCGCCTACAACTAAAACTGACGCATTTTATCGGGACAAGAATAAAAGATATTTCTATTGAGTTGAATAATAAGTGAATAATACTTGCTGAAAGTTTTGCGTCAACTTTTGTTTCATATGCATCGCGCATAAAGGAGGTGTATTGTTGTCAGGTTGTTGGAAAATTGTAGTGTTTTGTATGATAATTTATATATTATCTTGTCAAGTAATTGGAATGAGCTGCAGGCAATGCATACGATTGTTCTATAAATAGAAGTCGCGTAGAAATAATTATGTATAATATTCATGTTTCTGGCTGTTTCATTTTTCAATATCAAAGTTAGATTGAAAATCAGGTAGATTTTCTCAACTGAACGAACAGTACACACGATGGAAGCAACATTTCACTGGGAAGGATAAGTTGAAAGGTCAATTGAAGACTAACAAGTACATGACTGCGCGAGTATTCTGCACAGTTTCCGGTTTTCATTAATATTGATTTTAATGGAGCGCTACGATTAATGTGATAAATAATTAATTATGTTCTTCGTTTGCAGTATGAAATTAATTGGCCCAGTTAATGACGCAATTAAAATGGTCCCCGTAATTGTTGAAACATTGAAAATTGTAATATTTTGTTGAAATTCATAGAATACAGTAGATTTTAACTTCTTTTTTTAATTACTATTATCAGTAGAAATTTGGACCAAGCTTGTTAATAAAGTCAGCTTGTTAATAATGAAGTCTGCACATCAAATTTGTAATATTTAACCTTTTTTTATATATTAATTTAGGGACGTGAATATTTGGGAACAACATTTTTACAATTAAAAATGCTAAAAATTATAATCTTAAAAACAAATTTGAATCTTTTTTAACTATTATCTAAACTATAAATACTTGAGACATTATCAGGTTGGTATGAAAAAGTAGTCCATGTTTTTTTTTTTTATCATCATCACTTTTCGCCGTGCGTACGTGTATATTTCCACACGGGAAATGTTTTGATTTATTAATGAATAATGAATTATTTGTTATTAATAGTGCCATTCATGAAATACAATTCATGAAATACGGTATTTGAATGGGGGGAACCGGCGCTTAATTACGCCATAATTATTTAATATTCATCCTGCACTGTTTCTCGCGTTTGCCTCCGACTAATCGTTTAAGTGACTTTGCGAATATCAATGCAATTAATTAATGTATCAATTAGTTGGCATTAATAATATCGAACAATAATAAATAATGGCGCTAAAATTCAACGTCGCGTTCAAGTTCTTTATGTTGGTAATTGTGCGGAATGGCGCGCATGTGGGGAGCGTAGGTCTCGATAATCAAATATTAATTGCTTATATGCGGATACATGAAAGAGGAGGAGCGTATCACTCGGCGGAGAACTCGAGCCCCCACGAGTCATTTAAAGCGACACTCAATTATATCGACCTAAAAATTATTTAAAAATGTCTAATTATATCCGTAAAGAAAATTTATTCCATTAGATTATTGTTCTGCCTTCCACCTAGAAATCAACATACAACTGGCAGGTCATTTTGATTACTTATATTTTTCTAGTAGGTGAAATAGATTTGGAAAAAGTATGTGGTATAAGGAATAATACTCATTTTGAATAATTTTATTTCATAATAATACATTTGCGTGAATAGAATGCACCATGCCCATGTATAAAAGGACACAAGTTGCTGTCGAAAGACAATTCACGCGAATGAAAAAAGGCGAGCATTTATTTTAATTCTTTTTTACCCCAGCACGTAGAAACTCAATTACGCAACTTTAACGAGTCGAAAGACAAAAAGGGAGGATGAAAAGAGAGGCATTGAAAAGGGGTGACAATTTTCTGCGACGATTGTCCCGGGTCGCTTAATCGCCATGCTGCTGCGGCGGTGCTTTGCGACAACTTTTCTGTCAAGTCATCAGATCCCTTTTGCCGAACAATATATTTCAGGATATACGGCGTGTGTCACAGTGACGAACAATGGCGAGCTTTGAAATGACTGCTAGATCGTATTGTCCCGCGGACCATTGTGGCGAATGCGGCCAAGATATTAAAATCTTTCGAAGGCGACTCCTGCGCCCAAGTCGCGCCCCAGCGCCAGCGCATTTCGGCCTTCTTCGGCCTTCTTCGGCCTTTTTCACTTGTAAGGGCGATCATTTTCGCAAATGGCACAAATGGCACATTTAATAAGAGATAAGCAAATGGAATAATCGGTGTGCGCGCGACTTATTCACAATGAACGGCAATCTTGTTAAAGTTGATGAGACGCCAACTGGAAACAGGCCAAAAGTCAAGAGGGGTTCGCGCGATGCTTCAATAGATAAATGCAACAGTTGCTACTTGTGACCTCATGTATTATGATTGAGTGATCGAGATAAAAAACACTTGGCCAGGCTGGGAGAGACCCGGGCTATATTACATTTTTCAGTGTAAACGGCCGCGGCATGTTGAGTTGAAACCGCCGGCGCCTTGAGAAACTTTCCCACCATTTTCTTACAGACTTACAGATAGATAAGTGTCCATCCTTTTTAATAATAACTCTTCCAGTTCCGCGTCTTCCTGACGAACTTTTGCCGCCTTCCCTTCTTCGTACTTTGTCTTCGATGTCAAATTTAGGCTTCCTACATTTTTCGAACCACTCATGACGATCTCTCTCACTCACAACAACAAGCCTCGCTCTATACCATGTAAATATTTGTATATGAGATATATATGTGCGCCCCATATATAAAAATGACCCAAAAACAGCCAAAATTCGGACTTTTCAATGATTTTCTTGCTTTTTTTTCCCCCTTTTTCTTTTTTCGCCGATTACTTTTTACGATCCAAATTAATGAGACAGTAGTGAAAAATGCAATTGAAAATAACTTCCGCTTATCGAGCTTCAGTCGATCGAAGCTTTACGCAGATTGTGTCGGCCTCTGCAACTTCCGTGGGGCGGGGGCCAGGGGGGGGGGAAGTCCGTGGAAAATGTTTGCACAAGTTGAAATAAACCTTTCAAAAATAAGTTGTACAAGTGGTATCGAATAAAATTATGCGCCACGTAAATCGCGACGATAAAAAGTTTTGCACTTTGTTATTTTCGCTTCTTCTTTATCTTCTCTTCTCCCATCTTCTCTCTGTTTTATTTATTTTATACTGCAGTTTTTAGGTTATATCAGCGATATCATTTTACAAAACTATCATTTTGTTATTCTAGTTTCGCGCAGAGCTTTCAGAGTCCTGACATTTCGCGTTCCATTGTTTGGATTTAATTTAATCGATTAAAAGTTAATAATTAAATTAAAATATTGCAATTCAATTATTTTTGTTAGACTTTATTTGCGATTAAAGCACAATAATCCCGCCATCTGAAACTGGATATAGTATGTATATTTTTAATTGAAATATATTTTTGCTGAAATCCAAATTCTAAAAATAAATACATTTGTACGATATATATCTATATGAAATATCTGCATTGTTCCCGACATCGTCGTTCATCGAAAAAACTTGTTAATTGAAACTCGTGGAATTTTTTTTTTTTCTTTCTTTCTTTTTTTGTTGGCTGTCGGTGCTTCTGACAATAATTTTCATCCAAGTCATAAAAATTGTTCTATTTGACTTTGAGATTTAGTCCAAGATGTCAGCTTTCAGCGGAAATGTGGTCCCAAGTAGAAATTTGACCGGGCAAACCATAAAAATGGTTGGGCCCTTATCGGGTATCTACCGGGGAGCCCCTTAGTATATAGAATAAGGCAAAACTTACTGGGCCCCGATTGGGTATATACCGGGCAGCCCCTACGGGCTTCAATTGGGTTAAACTTATAGGGGCCCGATTGGGTATTTACCGGGCACGCCATAAGTAGAATCATATAATATATTAAAAAAACAAATACAGTGAGAAAAAATACCAAATTTATTAAGTTTTAACAAAAAGTATTAATTGTAGCTTAATTAAAAATTATTACTATTTTCTTATAAAATTTAAATATTGCTCAAAACTCACAAAAAGAATTTAACAAAAATCATTTAATTTCGTAATAAATATGCTTCGTAACGTCATATCTTTTCTAAGTGATTTGATAGTTTTAAGAATATCTAATTTTAAATATAGTTTTCAAGCGCGAAGACCAGTCTTTAATGGACAGAAATGACAACAGCTTCAAAATTATTAGGGTTCGATAGCGCAGTCGGTAGGAGCGTTAGGTTATTGCGGCGTTAGCTTTAGATGCGAGGTTCGATTCTCAACGATGTGCGAATTATTTTAAGCAATGATTTGCGAATGTTTATAAGTGGGTAAAAAATAGATACGTTCTATAATGGGCACAAACAATTAAAAGTGTACTTAGAAAAAGAAAGAAACATGAAATAATATTTTTCCATTCATTCCGGAAAAAGTCCTATAAATTTTTTTGCGTGCAATGTGGCCCCAATTGGGTTCTAGGTCCGGGGTCCAGATAGCGCCCCCGTTATATCGCCATTCGGGGCCCGTCATGGTCTGCCCTGCAGGGACCCATTTTAGCCCGCTTGGGCCCCGATGAGCGCCCGATCAAAATTTCTACTTGGGGTATTTCTATATATTTATATAATTTCGAATAAACGAAGATTTTGTAAAAAAATTGAAGGCAAAAAAAGTAGAAAAAACAAAAAAAAAAGGAGGAAAGAAATGAGAAAAATAATGGAAAGGAAAAAAGAAATGCATTCAAGTTTTATCGTGAGAAATGAAAGGGAAGGAATATTATCTGGTGGGAAAGTTGCGAAAGAATGAACGATACTCGTTATTCGTATGAAAAACGACATTTCGCGCCAACTTTGTAACAGCGCTTATACTTTCCGCGGGTCTTTCTTCAAACGAGAATCCTGATCGTTTGGACGAAACTCGGCAATCTAAATAAGTCAACCGAATGTGGATTATTTTATTCGCACAGTCAGTTGTATTGTGCGAATTCTATTGTGACACGATCGCTCATCAAATAAAAGTTTATTTTTGTAGATTTAACGATCCTCGGGGAACCTTTGGCGCGCTAGGGAAATTCAAATTTGATTTTTACATTCTACTACTTTGTAATCTTTAAAAAGAATTAATTGATAATTATTTCAAGTAAAAGTTAAAAAAAGAAAACATCTAAAAAAGGCAGATAAATTCTTTCCTTATAGTACATTTGATTGTACCCTAGTAAAAATGAAACATATATGTGCTTCATATATGGTCTCGTATATGTTTTAACAGTTTCACAATAGAAAACACAAAAGTCAACCACATATATGGCTGATATATGGTAATAATTGATTAGAATATAAGGAAATTATTGTAAGCTTTTAAGGGTAGGGCATTATTAAAACATAAATTGTTAAAACATGTATGGATCATATAGGTTTCATATTTAGTAGGGAAAAATTTGATATAAAAATATTAATGTATTGAACGATATTTTACTTTTCCTTTAAAATTCAAAAAAATAAAAAAAAAAAATAAATAAAAGATAAAAAAGAAATGGGAGACAAAAACCTCGAGTGACGGTTAATTTATACACCACGCAAATTTAACCGAATTTATCACCCACATTGAATAATACGATTTAATAATAAACGTGGATTTCACAAAGTCACATAGATAATAAAGAATAATAAATTACAATTATGGTAATTTAATACATCGATGACGCTTTATATTCATGGAAATGTGACGGCGTTGCCAAGAGAGCTGGAAAGGAAAATACAGCTCGGGCGGAAATGATGTTACAGTGCGGGGAGGAAGAAAAAAAAAAAAAAAAGAGAAAAAGAGGAGAGGTACGACAAATGCAAAAGTCGTTTGATTTTACGGGAGCGTACGGAATAATGAAATTACGAGCGCGTTAATGGGTCAAAATTGACAGGACACGGAAATTCAATCATACAAGTTATAACAATAAAATTGGCCCCGAAATAAGCCGTGGCGCAGTGATTCGCTGACATTCGCTGACATTCGCTGAAATGGTTCGATAGTTTGAGATTTAATTATCCTTGTTATAACTTTGACTTGAAAGCGTAATGGTTGTTAACATCCGCGCTGCGGAAGCATTTGTCGGTGAACTGCAAAGTTGTGTCCAGAGTTGTATCTATTAATATCGCTATAAGGTTGTGCTGTTGTGTCGACCGTGGTGGGAGAATAATTCTTGGATTCAACTAACGCAGTTGGACATATGCCTTCCGCGCTATTTAATCGCAATGTCATTAATTTCATTCCGCGTCCAAACGTGTTAATGACTTCTTATTACGAACCGCCATCAATCGCTGCCTTCAAATGGATTCAAGTGGATGGGGGGGGGGGGGGGGGG